>JAWPHD010005917.1:0-153733 GCA_037043455.1 Cyrtodaria siliqua | reverse complement strand
CTCATAGATCCCATATCTGGCCTTGAATTCACCAACCATTCTTGAGAATATTCTTTGACTTAAGCCCAAGTATGCACATTTCAATGACAAATAGTTATATAAGTTTGAAATATAAACGTTTATAACAAGCTGCTATGTATACGTATGATTAATACTAATAAATATCATCTTCATACGTTTGTTTATCTTTGAAAGTCATGAGAATGTTTTTGAACGAATTAAAAAAAATAAAATGTTCTGATCAATGATTTATCACAATATATCCAGGTAAACTGACATCACAGAGAAACTTTCAGTTGTATCATCAACTTGTATGGGTTAAATACATGTAGAATCTCACAATATCTTGCTCCAAAAACAGAAGAAGAAAAAAGCAAAAAACCCCCCAAAAAAAACCTACCTACCTACCCTATTTTTTTTTTAGAGCATGCAATAGGAAACACACCTATTTTTTTTCTGGCCTTATGGACAGAGTGAAAACCGAGTCTACTTTCTCTCTTGTTTTTGTTCTTTGCTTTGACGGATTCCTTTGTTAGAGTTTTCATTTTGATGGAATGCACGTTTATTTACCGGCACTATCTCGTCAGTGTGGGTGCAGAAGATAGCGACACTTTTTCTCATTTTTGATGATTTCAATAGTATTAGAGATGTCCACTTTCATGGTCACTAGATCGTAAGAGACAATGAGATAATTGAGAAGTTAATTGCCATTTTACGATCACCAGATGCGTAATCTATATGTCAGTTTCCTGGTTCTTGTATCGAATATGGATATTATGTATCGCACAGCATTATGGGTTGATTTATAGGCGCATTGCTTTATATGAGCGGTAATTGCAATACAGAACTACCAAATGATGACCACGAACAGATACTGCTGAAGATGATCCTTCGTATTTCAGTGCGGCAAATGCAAGAGAGTATTTCCGTCCAATATCGAACAACCAATAACACTAGTGTATTAAGGAACGAGACTGGGCAGCGGCGTAACATTTATTGCATTTCATACACAGGCTCCATTGAACCTCGTCTGCAAACTCCTACTCCGTATTGGTTTTATTATTATGATGTTTTTTCCAGATGTCGTTTTAACGATATCGCGTGGTTGGTAGTGAAATGTATCATAATTTGGTACTATAATACTGGCATGCCATTTATGTTTTAGAATAAACATGTCTGTCTCTATTTTATTAGCAACTTATATCAATTTCTCAATATCGTTGGTACAAAAAAAACATATGTAAATACATAATTTATACAGCTTAATACTGGCTCCCGTTTAAGTTGTAACATTTTCTAGACGAAAACTATTGTGTATATAGTATATCAGGGTCCCAATGATCAGTACATGAAAAATGCTTATTAATAAATGCAGGTATCAGGACTTCCGGGTCGTAGGGTGCTAAAATAGTTCCTTGAAAAAATCCAAAGTTTCTAGTTTGCATGTGTTTTCCCCAAGATTAGTTTTTATTTCATTGTTAAATCTAACCTGAGGTTAAAGTAGTGTATGTCTGTTGTCGTGAATAGTATTTTACTGTGTTTGTCAGGATCGGTGTTTTATTCCAGATATGGGACTGTTTCTAGCCAAATGTGTTTAATACACAGAATAAAAGTGTATTTAAGCGAACGAATGTTGTGGAACTTGTGACTGATCTCCAAATATAGCCTATATTGCATTGTCTTCAATGGGCTGATTTTCACCGGTCTGTCACCCTGCAATTCTCAAGTTTTTGCGTCTGTGTGATCAAGATCGATTCAGGACGTTTCGGCACCAAACCATTTCGACACCTAGACGAATCGGCACCTAGACGTTTCGGCATCAAACCATTTCGGCATTTATTTTAATTTTTTACCCTAGACGTTTCGGCACCCATTTATATTTGAGTATTATAATGAAGTAAAGAAATTAAATATTTTCTATAAGATCACTTGTAATTCATTTCAAATGCAAAGTTGATTGCCTCAACGGCAAATCCGAAGCGGTTTTGAGCCTGAATACAACCTAAACATGAACATAAATAGGGCCCATCTTATAATCACTTGTAAAATTGAGGTAAATATGACTTTTATATTATATTGTAGCATGGTCACTGAAATTACCTTTGTAATAGCTCAGGTGTAAATCGTTTAATTGAAAATACTTGAATATGTTCCCTTAACATGTATAATAATGTATTACCTAAGACCAAATAAAAACTTCTGTATTCATACAATATCTTTTAATTCTTCACTTTACCTTCCTGTCATCTCAATATCGACGACTACAGGTATGTGACTTGAACAAAGCCTCCGCAAACTAACCCATTATTAAAAATCGTCTACATATAACGCATGCGTTATACTTTTCTTGTTTTAATTTTTTTTGGGGCATTAAAACCTCTTTATTTTTCGCCGAATCGCACAGATAATAATACAAAGTGGGCACAGTACAGAATATTTGTTCTATAATATACTCAGTTGCAAAAGGAAGCGTACACTTTGAAAATTTTACTTTACACCCCTATCTTCTTTATCAAACGACAGTCCTTTATTGATTCAACCTATTAAAAACAAATGACAACATGATATTGGCAATGGAATTATAAAATCTTTGGTACCAAACGACATATTAATTTTGGAATTTATACAATTAATTCTAAAAAAATTCAGTGCACACTTTCTTTCGCAACTGAGTATAGTTTAAGTTGTCTTTAAGGAAGAAATGCACGTTTTGCAATTCGCATTTGACAGATTTATTAAGGTAAGAAAACCAGTCCGTTATAGGACGGTATGTAATAATCACACGAAAGTAAAAACATAATAAAACTAACGTTAATGTTACAAAGCGTGGTAGCTTGAGAGTAAATATTACCTTTCATAATATACCTTTTCTAAAGCGTAAATGACACCTGGAATAGGTAATCTTTTCGTGTTTTTTTAGATAAATAGTTAAACATTCTCCAATTTCATTATTACACCTGAAATAAATGTATTAGCAAAAAACGTTAAAACTGATTAAATCTTCAATAGCAAATAAAAGTCGATCACAGTACAATATCACCTGGTACAGAATCTGATAATATCTTGTTTATTTTGTGGGATCTAATTTACTTCGTTTCAACAAAAATCCTGGATATTTTATTTCATTTAAATCATACCGTTTTAAGTATGTAAAACACTTTTATGTCCATATTTTGTAAATTATCATGATTTAATTTGATGTAATTGTGCTGATTTTTTTTCTTTTATAACAAATTAGCGTAGAGAAATTTTCACTGTGTTTCCTTTTCTTCGTTTCCCATTTGCATGTTTATCGGTACTTGTTTACAAAATTGTCAGAACATTTTCTGAACAACTGATCTAAATTTATATAATGTATTTGGTCAATCTCTTCCAGAGGCCATTACATTGTATCTGTATGCAAGGAACGACAACTCTGGATAGTGATTGTATTTGGTTCGGGTTTACTGAACATACTCGCTGTAGCGGTTGGTATCGTAGGGGCGTTTGTTTCTCATTTCTCTTGTAACGTTTTGTTTTCTGTTAGTATATTTATGGGTAATTATTTACAAAACTGTCAGACATTTTCTGAACAATTGATTTAAATATACATTCACTTATATTAATATAATTTAATTGTTCATAACCGGCGCAGTCCATAGTGACAATGAAAATGATAAAAACAAATTGTATTTATTAAAAATGAAGGGTTTAGGATATATTGTATTTAAAATAGTAGAGATAGCATTTTGCTACAGTAAACACATATGTAAAGTATTTAACCCAGACTAACCAAGTACAAAATTAGGCAGTAAGCTTGCTTTTATATTATTGTGAATACATCTTTCGCATGAGTTCTGAATGCATGAATGAATGGTGTTTTACGGCACGTCGACACATAATTAGGTTATAAAACATAGTTTCGTATGAACGTATTTGTGTTGTATTTATGGTGTGTTTTGTTTGAATATAGGTAGAGTGTGCTCCATATAACGTATTACGTGGTCCGAGTATTAACTTTCATACCCCATCCTACCCCTTCTCCAAGAAGCGAAAACGGGGTTGGCTGGGGTATGAAATAAAAGCTTTATTTCGGCTTAAAAAGTTTGCATATTGTAAAATTAAAACATTTAATAGGTAATAGGTTGAAGAGGTTTCATATTTTTTCAGTAAAAATGTTTCTAAACGCGTTTTATTGTCTAAATATCCGATATAAAATCCTGCTAATATAAGCTTTCCCATCGCTTGATGGAATTAAGGCGGGACCACGTAAAGTGTGTGTTACTGCAGCTGTCTCGGTCTTTCTATTTCCCGCTTTTCTCTGTTCACGCATGTGCACTTTATAAAAGCATTTGCAATGGCCAAAGCCTTCGTGCGTCTTTAGCTCCGGGTATTATTTATTCGTCCCTTATGTGCATTACATGTAAACATTTGTAAGTTGTTATTATAATTTTATTGCACTGACATATTTGTTTGCACTTTATGAAAGCATTTGCAATGGCGAGATCCTTCGATTGTTTTTAGCCCCAGCTTTTTGTTCTTACCATTTTTGCATTACAGGCAATTTCCCCCGTGCATTATCTCGGAAGGAGAACTCACATAAACTGCGAATATTTAACCGTGACAAATCGACTATTCCCCAAGGACGACACACTTGTGATACAACGTTGCTGGCGCTTTTCATTGAGATCAATCAATTTGTTATCTCTTTTAAATGTAATTTCAATGGGAGATCATGTAGGAGGACACACTTCTTAATGCCGACTAATGTCCAGTGATCTACCTGTATTCTACTGAACTGTGGGAAAGCATACTTACTATCCTACCGACTTCGTTATTATGCAGATTCATAGTATTTCTAATATTCCTTCCACTCTCGTGTGTGATAATTTCTGGTGCGTCTACGAATGTTTTACTAAACCAGAGGCCATAGTTTATATTGTCACTGCATCCGCCCCACTTCCAGCCCTCCACATCATGTTCTCCATAGTGTGCCATGTCACATGAACAGTCTGTAAGGTTCCCTACACTGCACGATTTTGTTGTCGCATGCACGACACCCGCACTTAAAATGGCGTAAATAAAAGCTGTTTCCCTTGTCCCTGGAAAAGAAACGACAGTACGAGTTATTGATACATTGTATACACAGGAAAAGTATCTAGGCATAAAATTCATATGTTTTACATTAGACTGGTATCAGTCTATAACTTAGACTATAAATAATAAAATTAGACAAATTAAAAAATAAAGTTACATATGTGATACATATGTATTCCACATATGTATTTCATATGAAAGTAACACATATGTAATACATATGAAAATATTTTTTACTAAATAAACTTAAAACTTAAACAGGCTGTTAAAACATTTTCTGCAATATTCTGCATTTTTTTGTATAAATACTTCATGTATTGTATGCATAATAGTTTCATATGAAATACATATGTATACATATGAAATTTATATATGAAAGAAACATGCACATAATAAGAAAATAACGCATCTGTGGCACATGTCACACGATTTTCCCTGTATACAGTGATTTATTAACTTTTTTTTATTGTTTTTCCATAAGATGACTCAAAAGTTTTATAAATTTGATGGAAATTGACTCACTGGCAAAAAATTGTAGATAACACACTGACAAATTGTACTGTTAATTTACAACTAATTCGGGAATAGCCACGCAGTGCTGAGACATGTTTTAATATGGCGGGCGATTCTGGTGATATGTTCTATTTGAAGGACTCAACTAGCAGCTCATTCTAATCATCCGACGATTGTTTACTACTGGAAACTTCAGTTCAAAGATAGAAACATTTCTCTGCAGTGTAAACATAACAATATACATATGATGGCCATCATGAAGTAGTGTGGGTGTTTCCCCACTCCCCCTCCCCCACGAGCACTGATTACTCTCTAATTTAGAACTGTGTACTGAATACTCCTTAATTTTAGACTCTAGTACTGTATACTATTAAACATGGATAACCCGAGTAGTGAATACTATTTTAACCCGGGCCGTGGGTACTGAATACTCTCTAAATTTGCCCTGAATACTGCGTACCAAAAGGGGAGCAGTTATCAAGCATAAAGTATTGAAGTTATCACCTCGATCAATTAGACATAACGTTATCAAGCATAAAGTACCGAAGTTATCACCTCGATCATTTAGACATAACGTTATCAAGCATAAAGTACCGAAGTTATCACCTCGATTATTTAGACATAACGTTATCAAGCATAAAGTATTGAAGTTATCACCTCGATCAATTAGACATAACGTTATCAAGCATAAAGCACCGAAGTTATCACCTCGATTATTTAGACATAACGTTATCAAGCATAAATACCGAAGTTATCACCTCGATTATTTAGACATAACGTTATCAAGCATAAAGTACCGAAGTTATCACCTCGATTATTTAGACATAACGTTATCAAGCATGAAGTACCGAAGTTATCACCTCGATCATTTAGACATAACGTTATCAGGCATAAAGTACCGAAGTTATCACCTCGATTATTTAGACATAACGTTATCAAGCATGAAGTACCGAAGTTATCACCTCGATCATTTAGACATAACATTATCAAGCATAAAGTACCGAAGTTATCACCTCGATTATTTAGACATAACGTTATCAAGCATAAAGCACCGAAGTTATCACCTCGATTATTTAGACATAACATTATCAAGCATAAAGTACCGAAGTTATCACCTCGATCAATTAGACATAACATTATCAAGCATAAAGTACCGAAGTTATCACCTCGATCAATTAGACATAACATTATCAAGCATAAAGTACCGAAGTTATCACCTCGATCAATTAGACATAACATTATCAAGCATAAAGTACCGAAGTTATCACCTCGATCAATTAGACATAACATTATCAAGCATGAAGTACCGAGGTTATCACCTCGATCATTTAGACATAACATTATCAAGCATAAAGTACCGAAGTTATCACCTCGATCAATTAGACATAACGTTATCAAGCATAAAGTACCGAAGTTATCACCTCGATTATTTAGACATAACGTTATCAAGCATGAAGTACCGAAGTTATCACCTCGATCATTTAGACATAACGTTATCAGGCATAAAGTACCGAAGTTATCACCTCGATTATTTAGACATAACGTTATCAAGCATGAAGTACCGAAGTTATCACCTCGATCATTTAGACATAACGTTATCAAGCATAAAGCACCGAAGTTATCACCTCGATTATTTAGACATAACGTTATCAAGCATGAAGTACCGAAGTTATCACCTCGATCATTTAGACATAACGTTATCAAGCATAAAGTACCGAAGTTATCACCTCGATCAATTAGACATAACGTTATCAAGCATAAAGCACCGAAGTTATCACCTCGATTATTTAGACATAACGTTATCAAGCATAAATACCGAAGTTATCACCTCGATTATTTAGACATAACGTTATCAAGCATAAAGTACCGAAGTTATCACCTCGATTATTTAGACATAACGTTATCAAGCATGAAGTACCGAAGTTATCACCTCGATCATTTAGACATAACGTTATCAGGCATAAAGTACCGAAGTTATCACCTCGATTATTTAGACATAACGTTATCAAGCATGAAGTACCGAAGTTATCACCTCGATCATTTAGACATAACATTATCAAGCATAAAGTACCGAAGTTATCACCTCGATCATTTAGACATAACGTTATCAAGCATAAAGTACCGAAGTTATCACCTCGATCAATTAGACATAACATTATCAAGCATAAAGTACCGAAGTTATCACCTCGATCAATTAGACATAACATTATCAAGCATAAAGTACCGAAGTTATCACCTCGATCAATTAGACATAACATTATCAAGCATAAAGTACCGAAGTTATCACCTCGATCAATTAGACATAACATTATCAAGCATAAAGTACCGAAGTTATCACCTCGATCAATTAGACATAACATTATCAAGCATAAAGTACCGAAGTTATCACCTCGATCAATTAGACATAACATTATCAAGCATAAAGTATTGAAGTTATCACCTCGATCAATTAGACATAACGTTATCAAGCATGAAGTACCGAGGTTATCACCTCGATCATTTAGACATAACATTATCAAGCATAAAGTATTGAAGTTATCACCTCGATCAATTAGACATAACATTATCAAGCATAAAGTACCGAAGTTATCACCTCGATCAATTAGACATAACATTATCAAGCATAAAGTACCGAAGTTATCACCTCGATCAATTAGACATAACATTATCAAGCATAAAGTATTGAAGTTATCACCTCGATCAATTAGACATAACGTTATCAAGCATGAAGTACCGAGGTTATCACCTCGATCATTTAGACATAACATTATCAAGCATAAAGTACCGAAGTTATCACCTCGATCAATTAGACATAACATTATCAAGCATAAAGTATTGAAGTTATCACCTCGATCAATTAGACATAACGTTATCAAGCATGAAGTACCGAGGTTATCACCTCGATCATTTAGACATAACATTATCAAGCATAAAGTACCGAAGTTATCACCTCGATTATTTAGACATAACGTTATCAAGCATGAAGTACCGAGGTTATCACCTCGATCATTTAGACATAACATTATCAAGCATAAAGTATTGAAGTTATCACCTCGATTATTTAGACATAACGTTATCAAGCATAAAGTATTGAAGTTATCACCTCGATCATTTAGACATAACATTATCAAGCATAAAGTATTGAAGTTATCACCTCGATTATTTAGACATAACGTTATCAAGCATAAAGTACCGAGGTTATCACCTCGATTATTTAGACATAACGTTATCAAGCATAAAGTACCGAAGTTATCACCTCGATTATTTAGACATAACATAACGTTATCAAGCATAAAGCACCGAAGTTATCACCTCGATTATTTAGACATAACGTTATCAAGCATAAAGTATTGAAGTTAATACCTCGATTATTTAGACATAACATAACGTTATCAAGCATAAAGCACCGAAGTTATCACCTCGATCATTTAGACATAACATTATCAAGCATAAAGCACCGAAGTTATCACCTCGATCATTTAGACATAACGTTATCAAGCATAAAGCACCGAAGTTATCACCTCGATCATTTAGACATAACGTTATCAAGCATAAAGCACCGAAGTTATCACCTCGATTATTTAGACATAACATTATCAAGCATAAAGCACCGAAGTTATCACCTCGATCAATTAGACATAACATTATCAAGCATGAAGTACCGAAGTTATCACCTCGATCATTTAGACATAACGTTATCAAGCATGAAGTACCGAAGTTATCACCTCGATTATTTAGACATAACGTTATCAAGCATAAAGTATTGAAGTTATCACCTCGATTATTTAGACATAACGTTATCAAGCATGAAGTACCGAAGTTATCACCTCGATTATTTAGACATAACGTTATCAAGCATAAAGTATTGAAGTTATCACCTCGATTATTTAGACATAACGTTATCAAGCATAAAGTACCGAAGTTATCACCTCGATCATTTAGACATAACGTTATCAAGCATGAAGTACCGAAGTTATCACCTCGATCATTTAGACATAACGTTATCAAGCATGAAGTACCGAAGTTATCACCTCGATTATTTAGACATAACGTTATCAAGCATAAAGTATTGAAGTTATCACCTCGATTATTTAGACATAACGTTATCAAGCATGAAGTACCGAAGTTATCACCTCGATTATTTAGACATAACGTTATCAAGCATAAAGTATTGAAGTTATCACCTCGATTATTTAGACATAACGTTATCAAGCATAAAGTACCGAGGTTATCACCTCGATTATTTAGACATAACGTTATCAACCATAAAGCACCGAGGTTATCACCTCGATTATTTAGTCATAACGTTATCAAGCATAAAGCACCGAAGTTATCACCTCGATTATTTAGACATAACGTTATCAAGCATGAAGTACCGAAGTTATCACCTCGTTCATTTAGACATGAAGTTATCACGCATATCCGTGTATGTGTTACCGTGGAACAGTTAATGACCGTGCTAATTACTAGCACTGGGGAACAGTTATTAATGGTCGTGCTAATTACTGGTATCTGTGGCACCGGGGAACAGTTAATGGCCGGGCGATTACTGGTATCTGTGGCACGCGGAACAGTTAAAGACCGTGCTAATTATTGATATCTGTGGCACGTGGAACAATGAATGGCCGTGCTAATTACTGCTATCTGTGGCATGTGGAACAGTTAATGGCCGTGCTAATTTTGTTCTCGATAGGGTAACATGGGGGTTCACATATTGCATTTTTTTTTTGCTATTTTTTTTTTTTTTTACAAACATGCGTTAAAGATGATGTTTAAACAAAATCGAAAGAACCTTTCCGTTTACATTGTTTTCTAATATATATACGTTGTTTATATTGCAATCCACGTGAAGATACATCTACATATTGTGTTGCGGACCCTGATTTTGTTTTCTTTCCTATCAAATGAACTTTATTTATATATATTGTGAACACGGACCCTTGGAAGCAACATGAGAGGTAATATAAGGTGCACCGCCTCTCTCTCTACCCCCTCCCCCCACACCCCACATTACTGTCTGCTTAAGCGGTATTCTACTTTAAAGCCACACATATTGGGCATGATGCTCCCAAAGGATCAGCTATTAATAACACTACGGATTTGTAGTCGGGGTGAGCATATGATAAATACATAATACGTATATGAATTAAAACAGACAGTAGCAATAAGATTATGTATATTAAAACGAATGAAAAAGTATACTCACTTAAAAAATAAAATAGTTAAATTAAGGGTGATGTTTAGTACAGACTGGGAGTTTACTACCTAAAACAGGATTTTTACTATTTCGCCATCTTGAAAAGAGAAGCTCTATGCGAACGGTAGGCATAGCCAAACCGCATACAGCGCCAACACTGGTAATGAAGGGTACACTATTTCGGATGTGTAGTTATTTTCTTTCATTGTCGGAAATATAAGAATAATAATTATATGAAAATGCGTTGGTTTTTACCCATTGTTTACAAATGCTGCACTGGTGTCAGAATTTTCAAAAAAATCACTTATTTACATGAATTCACCTTTTCTGTGCAAGTGTATACAAACGAAACTACGCGAACTACGGTAAATCACAGACCTAATAACAAATTATTATTATTATTATTATTAATAATATGTCTGTGGGTATACCAACGGAAGAAATGCATGGCAAGCGGAATTATAAATATTTAAGCTAGAGAGATATCTCACATAGGTAGACAGATATTTCTCAAACAAACAAGATATCTTTAAGAAATGATCTATCTCTTTAACAACATAGATATCGCTCTAAGAAAATTTCAAAACGGGTCGAACGGGTGACCGACCTATTCGCCACTGACCCGAGGCGCTCTCGACAGGACGGGTCCGTAGCCAACGCGCAGTCTCGACAGTGATATACGAAGTACAAAATGTTCAGTTGAATTGCGTTTATAGTTACTGAGACATGATAATTCTTGCATTTGTATATAGGTTTGAAAAGGATACAACTCTGTATTTAAAGAGTTAGGGTTCTTAGCCTACCGTCACTGCAAACATTCAAGCATCTGCTATAAGTTTCAAGTGATTGTCTTTAACAGTTACTGAGATATGAGATGTAGTACACGAGACGTATGGGATGTATGGACATATGAACGGACACACGTGATCAAATATATATGCACTCATACCAGTCTCACTCAAGATTGGGACATACTAATCATTCTGAGTGAATTGGTGAGAATCGACGCGGAATTGTGTCCCCTGGCCTGTTCACAAGCAAATAATGGACTGCGTCTCAGCGTTATGTGATCGAGTGTAAGGTGGTGTTATAGCATACTGGGTGGAGAAATAATGACTGAATGAGTAAATTGAATTGAATTGAATCTTGTTTAGCGGCTCATCAATAATTATAGGTTTTTAGAGCCGCCCAGAGAAAATTGAAGGTGTATTATAACTTATTGAGCCGTTGATCCCGTTTGCATACATCTGTAGGAGTCCATGGTGTCCGCGCCGTCCATGGTGTCCGCGGATAGCAATTTCCCTCACTCAATAAGTTATAATACACCTTCAACTTTCTCTGAAAAATATTCAGTTGTATTATAACTTATTGAGTGGGGAACATTGAATTGAATTGAATTCAATATTTTTCAACGGCTCATGAAAACATTATAGGTTATTGAGAGCCGCCCCAGAGAAAGTCAAAGGTATATTATAATTTATTGAGTGTGTTTGGGGTGGGGGAAGTGGGTGGGGCGGTTTAGAATTGAATTGAATATTGTTCAACGGCTCATTATAGGTTTTTAAAGCCGCCCAGAGAAAGTTGAAGGTGTATTATAACTTATTGAGTGTGTGGGGGTATTGAACTGAAATATTGTTCAACGGCTCATCAACACATTATAGGTTATTTAGAGCCGTCCCAGAGAAAGTGAAGGTGTATTATAACTTATTGAGCCGTTGATCCCGTTTGCATACATCTGTAGGAGGCCATGGTGTCCGCGCCGTCCATGGTGTCCGCGGATAGCAATTTCCCTCACTCAATAAGTTATAATACACCTTCAACTTTCTCTGAAAAATATTCAGTTCAATTCAACTTTCTCTGGGGCGGCTCTAAATAACCTATAAAGTGTTGATGAGTCGTTGAACAATATGCAGTTCAATTCAATACTCCATCCACCCTCCCCCCACCACACACACACAGACTCTCAATACGTTATAATACCCCTTCAACTTTCTCTTGGCGGCTCTAAATAACCTATAATGTGTTGATGAGCCGTTGAACAATATTCAGTTCAATTCAATATCCCCCACCCACTCAATAAGTTATAATACAACTTCAACTTTCTCTGGGGCGGCTCTAAATAACCTATAATGTCTTCATGAGCCGTTGAACAATATTCAGTTCAATACCCCCACACACTCAATAAGTTATAATACACCTTCATGTGTCTCTGGGTCAGCTCTAAATAACCTATAATGTCTTCATGAGCCGTTGAACAATATTCAATTAAATTAAATTTTCCCCACTCAATAAGTTATAATACACCTTCAACTTACTCCGGGGCGGCTCTAAATAAACTATAATGTGTTGATGAGTCGTTGACCAATATTCAATTCAATTCAATTTACTTTCTACACTCAATATGGCCTTGCGGACACCATGGCCTCCTATGCCTAGGCCATGATATCCGCGCACACCATGGCCGGTGCGGATACCATGGCCTCCTACACACAATATATTCTTAAAGAGATAAATATATTCAGTCAAAATATAAAGTGTCCACATCTATATTTGGAAATATTTAAATAGTTGCAATGACAAGTTTTGCAAAGCAATTGTTAAAATACACTAAACGTACACATCAATAAAGTAGTGATACTTCAAATAAAATGTTCCTTCACTAACAGAGTTTAGGTTTCTCAAAGTCAAAACAGAGCAAAACCAACATTTCCATTACGTGGTCCCGCCTTAATTCCATTAGCGAAGGGAACGCTTATATTAGCAGGATTTTATAACGGATATTTCGACAATAAAACAAGTTTAAAACATTTTTTTACAACTAATCACCTATTATCTGTTTTAATTTTACAATATGCAAACTTTTAAAGTCGATATTAAGGTTTTATTTCATATCCCAGCCAACCCCTTTTTCGCTTCTTGGAGAAGGGGTTGGATGGGGTTTGAACGTTAATACTCGGACCACGTAATGCAAAATGCTTGGAGTTGAATGGGAAAACTCAAGTAATCTTTTGCTGGTTTTCTGGAATTTTTCACATATGTCAAACTTTTAATTTCCTCTCAAACATAAAGTTAGGATGTTTGGACACATGCATGACGTACAAGTGTACAGCGATGTAGATGTTTGGACACATGCATGGCGTACAAGTTTACAGCGATGTAGATGTTTGGTCACATGCATGACGTACAAGTGTACAGCGATGTAGATGTTTGGACACATGCATGGCGTACAAGTTTAAAGCGATGTAGATTTTGGACACATGCATGACGTACAAGTTTACAGCGATGTAGATGTTTGGACACATGCATGGCGTACAAGTTTACAGCGATGTAGATGTTTGGACACATGCATGACGTACACGTTTACAGCGATGTAGATGTTTGGACACATGCATGACGTACACGTTTACAGCGATGTAGATGTTTGGACACATGCATGACGTACACGTTTACAGCGATGTAGATGTTTGGACACATGCATGACGTACAAGTTTACAGCGATGTAGATGTTTGGACACATGCATGACGTACAAGTTAACAGCGATGTAGATGTTTAGACACATGCATGGCGTACAAGTTTACAGAGATGTAGATGTTTGGACACATGCATGGCGTACAAGTTTACAGCGATGTAGATGTTTGGACACATGCATGGCGTACAAGTGTACAGCGATGTAGATGTTTGGTCACATGTATGACGTACAAGTGTACAGCGATGTAGATGTTTGGACACATGCATGACGTGCAAGTTTACAGCGATGTAGATGTTTGGACACATGCATGACGTACAAGTGTACAGCGATGTAGATGTTTGGACACATGTATGACGTACACGTTTACAGCGATGTAGATTTTTGGACACAGAGGTACAAGTTTACAGCGATGTAGATGTTTGGACACATGCATGGCGTACAAGTTTACAGAGATGTAGATGTTTGGACACATGTATGACGTACAAGTGTACAGCGATGTAGATGTTTGGACACATGCATGGCGTACACGTTTACAGCGATGTAGATGTTTGGACACATGTATGACGTACAAGTTTACAGCGATGTAGATGTTTGGACACATGCATGGCGTACAAGTTTACAGCGATGTAGATGTTTGGACACATGCATGGCGTACAAGTTTACAGCGATGTAGATGTTTGGACACATGCATGGCGTACAAGTTTACAGCGATGTAGATGTTTGGACACATGCATGGCGTACAAGTTTACAGCGATGTAGATGTTTGGACACATGCATGACGTACAAGTTTACAGCGATGTAGATGTTTGGACACATGCATGGCGTACACGTTTACAGCGATGTAGATGTTTGGACACATGCATGACGTACAAGTCTACAGCGATGTAGATGTTTGGACACATGCATGACGTACAAGTTTACAGCGATGTAGATGTTTGGACACATGCATGGCGTACAAGTTTACAGCGATGTAGATGTTTTGACACATGCATGGCGTACAAGTGTACAGCGATGTAGATGTTTGGACACATGCATGACGTACAAGTTTACAGCGATGTAGATGTTTGGACACATGCATGGCGGGACACATGCATGACGTACAAGTTTACAGCGATGTAGATGTTTGGACACACGCACGACGTACAGGTTTACAGCGATGTATATGTTTGGACACATGCATGGCGTACAAGTTTACAGCGTTGTAGATGTTTGGACACATGCATGACGTGCAAGTTTACAGCGATGTAGATGTTTGGACACATGCATGGCGTACAAGTTTACAGCGATGTAGATGTTTGGACACATGCATGACGTACAAGTTTACAGCGATGTAGATGTTTGGACACATGCATGGCGTACAAGTTTACAGCGATGTAGATGCGATGTAGATGTTTGGACACATGCATGGCGTACAAGTTTACAGCGATGTAGATGTTTGGACACATGCATGACCTACAAGTTTACAGCGATGTAGATGTTTGGACACATGCATGGCGTACAAGTTTACAGCGATGTAGATGTTTGGACACATGCATGACGTACAAGTGTACAGCGATGTAGATGTTTGGACACATGCATGGCGTACACGTTTACAGCGATGTAGATGTTTGGACACATGCATGCCGTACAAGTGTACAGCGATGTAGATGTTTGGACACATGTAAATGACGTACAAGTTTACAGCGATGTAGATGTTTGGACACATGCATGACGTACAAGTTTACAGCGATGTAAATGTTTGGACACATGCATGGCGTACAAGTTTACAGAGATGTAGATGTTTGGACACATGCATGGCGTACAAGTTTACAGCGATGTAGATGTTTGGACACATGCATGACGTACAAAATTACAGCGATGTAGATGTTTGGACACATGCATGACGTACAAGTTTACAGCGATGTAGATGTTTGGACACATGCATGGCGTACACGTTTACAGCGATGTAGATGTTTGGACACATGCATGACGTACAAGTCTACAGCGATGTAGATGTTTGGACACATGCATGACGTACAAGTTTACAGCGATGTAGATGTTTGGACACATGCATGGCGTACAAGTTTACAGCGATGTAGATGTTTTGACACATGCATGGCGTACAAGTGTACAGCGATGTAGATGTTTGGACACATGCATGACGTACAAGTTTACAGCGATGTAGATGTTTGGACACATGCATGGCGGGACACATGCATGACGTACAAGTTTACAGCGATGTAGATGTTTGGACACACGCACGACGTACAGGTTTACAGCGATGTATATGTTTGGACACATGCATGGCGTACAAGTTTACAGCGTTGTAGATGTTTGGACACATGCATGACGTGCAAGTTTACAGCGATGTAGATGTTTGGACACATGCATGGCGTACAAGTTTACAGCGATGTAGATGTTTGGACACATGCATGACGTACAAGTTTACAGCGATGTAGATGTTTGGACACATGCATGGCGTACAAGTTTACAGCGATGTAGATGCGATGTAGATGTTTGGACACATGCATGGCGTACAAGTTTACAGCGATGTAGATGTTTGGACACATGCATGACCTACAAGTTTACAGCGATGTAGATGTTTGGACACATGCATGGCGTACAAGTTTACAGCGATGTAGATGTTTGGACACATGCATGACGTACAAGTGTACAGCGATGTAGATGTTTGGACACATGCATGGCGTACACGTTTACAGCGATGTAGATGTTTGGACACATGCATGACGTACAAGTGTACAGCGATGTAGATGTTTGGACACATGTAAATGACGTACAAGTTTACAGCGATGTAGATGTTTGGACACATGCATGACGTACAAGTTTACAGCGATGTAAATGTTTGGACACATGCATGGCGTACAAGTTTACAGAGATGTAGATGTTTGGACACATGCATGGCGTACAAGTTTACAGCGATGTAGATGTTTGGACACATGCATGACGTACAAAATTACAGCGATGTAGATGTTTGGACACATGCATGACGTACAAGTTTACAGCGATGTAGATGTTTGGACACATGCATGGCGTACAAGTTTACAGCGATGTAGATGTTTGAACACATGCATGGCGTACAAGTTTACAGCGATGTAGATGTTTGGACACATGCATGGCGTACAAGTTTACAGCGATGTAGATGTTTGGACACATGCATGGCGTACAAGTTTACAGCGATGTAGATGTTTGGACACATGCATGACGTACAAGTTTACAGCGATGTAGATGTTTGGACACATGCATGACGTACAAGTTTACAGCGATGTAGATGTTTGGACACATGCATGACGTACAAGTTTACAGCGATGTAGATGTTTGGACACATGCATGACGTACACGTTTACATCGATGTAGAAGTTTGGACACATGCATGACGTACAAGTTTACAGCGATGTAGATGTTTGGACACATGTATGACGTACAAGTTTACAGCGATGTAACTGAGCTTGATTATGCAAATTGTAGTGCACACTTTCTTTTTTGACTCAATATTATGAAGATGTCATATTTATATTTCACTAAATCATAAAATGACAGCATTGATACCAATCGCCAAGTAGCATTCACAGCCGGAGATTGTTGAAAATAGACAGACTTAAAGCAAAATATGTGTTATCAAGATCGAATATTGTCGAAATCAATTTCATACTTAACTCTACAGGTTATTTTATTCTGATAATCCATTAGTTAAATTAATGGACGACGATCTATCAGTAAAAAATATCTTGATAATAACTAATGTTTACTTTCCCAGTTTCATATCGTATTGGAACAAACTACCTCTATAGTCGTTGCGTTCGCCGAATGAAAACGTGGAGTTTCGATGTTCGTATTTTGATATATGGTAAATATAACATCCAGAATTCTTAATTATTTTTATTATTATTGATAGCAATAAAGAATCTATAGTATACTTTGATATTTAAAGATAAGAAATATTTTGATTTAGTTTGTTTTTGCGAGTTATTGCTATTTCACCACAATAATCGGCCGACAGATACATTATGTATGAAGCATAATTGTAACCCCACAGATGACTGCATCGTGTCACCATAAACGTTATGATGCGTTTAATTTCCGGGCGTTATTCAATTGGTGTAAAACTATTTTCATTATATATCAAACTAAATTAATTACAGTTAAATTTCAACAAACCAATAAATTCTGTTACATCAAAGAAGGGATGTTATAAGACATACTGTGATCTGAAATTTAGTGTTTTCTTTAAAAAATATTGTCCTTTTATATATAATATTTCATTTCGGAGATTTCAGAAAATAAACTGTTTTATTATAGTGTTCACAATGAAGTCTGATGTGAAATGCGAAATCACTTTACCAAACCAATGTAACATTAACAGTTTACGTATTTCAATGTGTCTTATTTTTCATATTTAACTATATTAGTTCAGTATTGAAAAGGGACACGCGGCACTCTAGTATTTATCAAACAATACAATTAGCATTTCAATTCATTACCAGTATTATTTTAACGTTAAACCTGTTTCCACATAATTAAATGAACGATATTACAATTTCGATTTTTCAATAGTTCTTCATTTCTTCAAGTAGTATAGAAAGTGGGGTTTCTGGTCCAGTTTCCCCCCCCCCCCACCTCCCCCCCCCCCCCACCACCCCCAACCAACCCCCCATGAAAAAACCATCAAATTTGCTTTCCGCGGAGAAAGAAATCAGGGAAAAACTTGACCAGAAACACCACTTTCTATACTACTCGTAGCCAGGTTTCCAATCTGCATACACAATTAGCAAACCAAGATTATTCCAAACCCTGGTGAAATGACTGGCGGAAATGCTCCCCTATGCAGGTGGTTATGCACGGGGCAATACGACGAAAGTGGATAATAAACCTCAAAAACAGTTACTCATGTTCCAAGCCCGAAGTGTAACGTTCCAACATGATTTAAACAAGAGGGCCAAGATGGCCCTATATCGATCACCTGAGTTATGGTCCATTATCGAACTTCTTCAAAATCTTATGGTCATATACAATCTGTGCAAGTTTGGTTAAGATCGTTTATAAAATGTGGCCTCTGTTGGTTACCAACATTGATATAAAGACACTGATAACGTTTGGTAAAGATCAGATACAAAATGAAGGTGCTAGAGTGTAACCTCTGGGGCATGGCCAAATGTGACCCCAGGGCTACATGTAATATATGAGAGCTGTGTGCTTTGTGGTTTCAGAAAAAGAAGATTTTTAAAGTGTTTTTCCCTATACAAGTCTATGTAAAACATGTGTTCCCTGGGGCAGAGCCAAATGTGACCCCCAGGGTCACCATTTTAATAAACTTGGTAAAGGACCATAAACTCATAGTAAATACAAAATATTAAACCTCTGGCTCTTGTAGTTTCAGAGAAGTTTTTTTTTAAATATATAAATCTATATAAAACTGACGCCCACCATTTGAACAAACTTGGTGGAGGATCATAGCTTATAGCAAATGCAAAATATTAAACCTCAGCTCTTGCAGTTTCAGAGAAGATATTTTTTTTCCTGTATAAGTCTATGTAAAACTGTGAACCCTGGGCGGGGCCAAATTTGACACCAGGGTCACCATTTGAACACATTTAGTAGAGGACCATAAGCTTACAGCAAATGCAAAATATTGAACATCTGGATCAAGCAGTTTCAGAGAAGAAGACTTTTTAAGATTTTCCCTATACAATACTATGTAAAACTGTGACCCCCGGGGCGTGGCCAAATGTGACCCCAGGGTCACCATTTGAACAACCTTGGTAAAGGATTATAATCTTATAACAAATGCAAAATATTAAACATCTGGCTCAAGCAATTTCAGAGAAGAAGATTTTTTAATTTTTTTCCTATACAAGTCTATGTAAAACATGTGACCCCTGGGGCGGGGCCAAACGTAACCCCAAGGTTACCATTTGTGCACACTTGGTAAAGGAACATAATCTTATAGTAAATACAAAATATTAAACCTCTGGCTCTTGTAGTTTCAGAGAAGAAGATTTCTTTCATTTTTTTCCTATGTAAGTCTATGTAAAACAGTGACCCCCGGGGCGGGGCCATATTAGACCCCAAGGTCACCATTTGAACAAAATTAGTAGAGGACCTTAATGTGATGCTACATGTAATACATGAAAGCTCTGTGCCTTGTGGTTTCAGAGAAGAAGATTTTTTAATGTTTTTTCCTAGATAAGTCTATGAAAAACATGCAAAATCGCAATATACAAAGTTTGGACCCCCAGGGCAAGGTCATTTTGATCCCGGGAACTTCTTTTGAACAAACCTGATAGTCTAGGTATTGGCGATCATTTTAAAAGAAAAACTGTTGAAATCTGTGCAGCGGTTCTTGAGAAAAAGATTTTTTTAAGGTTACGATTATATATGGTAATGGCGGCCAATTTTGATGTCGCGCTGACCTCATTTTAACAAATCTAAAAAGCATTTATCTATGAATCATTCAAGTGAAGTTTGGTAAAAAATGGCTTAGTGATTTCTGAGGAGAAGTCGTTTGAAGCAAAAGCTAACGACGACGGACGACGGACGACCGGTGATCCCAATAGATCACCTTGAGCCTTCGGCTCAGGTGTTCTAAAAAGGTCAAATATCTTTGGAGCGTCGAAGTACTTATCCTACTCTTTCATGAGATCAATCAAAGTCGGAAGGAACGGGGCAGTCATCCTCGTCATCACTATACAATCAAAGTCGGAAGGAACGGGGCAGTCATCCTCGTCATCACTATACATATCACGTTTTATCATAGAATATTTTGCACGAGCATATTTCACATTTCAAATCAAGAAGTTTTCCCCTATTTTCGTCAAGTTTTTTAAGATAATAATCCATTTCCGACTGTAATCGTTTTCTTTTATTAATTTGACGTTTCTTAGTATCTAGAAAAAATCAGCACGAATCATATCATATTATACTTGACCTAGTTTACCTATTAGCAATATTTTTTGATATTTATATTTTAACTCTTCAAGTTTGTTGCATACCTTTTCTACACTTTTTTGTTCCATTAATAATATAGTCAGACATCATATTTTCATATCTTTAGCGCACTTTTATGTCTTGAATGGCCTTGAACGGTACCCCACTATTAAACTCATCATTATAACCCTTCCACTTAACCAAAGCTTGTTTCTTTTTATAATCACGTCTTATAATTTTTTAAATCTAAATACTTCTTGCTTTGCTTTTATTATTTCCAATCCATAGACGCTTCCATCAATTTTTTTATTGTTTAAATCTTTTATTTTGTATGTCACAGGATTTGTATATTGAATTTCATCAATAACAAATATTTTATCCGTCCAATTTGGTGTATACCCTTTCTCAAAAGTTCTTTTATATTTGCTGATTCTAACCTTGTCTGCCATTTTAAACTTAGGTAAATATTTATTATATTTCATCTTTCCGTTGAAATACACGTCTCCTGCATTATGTTCCTTACTTTCTTCAATAGGAGTCATTTTAATGCTACGATGTTTTGTGTTATTATACTTATCAACCACTTTTTGTAGCACATTTAAATATTTTATTTGTATTGTTTGCTGTGAAATATTTCCACATTTTTTCAATTACTGTTCTATTAAATCGTTCAATTACTACTGTAACAAGCTTTTCCAAAATTAAACGTGACACATTTTATTATTATTATTATCATCAAGAAATTTACATTGTCTTCCTGTGATCATAATTTTTTGAAACGCTTTGGTAATTTCTATTCCCGTTTTATTTGGAACTGCAATAAACCAAGCAAATTAACTAAATACATCAATAACAGTGAGCAGGTATTTTACACCTTTATTATATTTTGAAAACGATTAAATATCAACTAAAATTTAAACTTTCTACATATGGGCTTATGTAGCTCGTCGGCCAAGCTGTTCGTCCATCTCAACGTCTTTTCTTGTTTTATATTTTGTACCAAATACGGGTTTCATAAATTTTCTCCAAATGATTTGGATTTGCTCGTTTTCAAACCGGCCAGCATGTTTTTGTCGCACATTGATCTATTACTAGGACTTTCTTCAAAACAGTAATCATGCTCTTTGCAAATAACTTCTAATTCATTTGATGGTTCTCCACTATCAAGTGGATTACCGGACCGCAATATTTATAACCAGGAAATGTTAGCACCTTTTTAGGCAACAGAGGGAGCAAAGCTTTATGAATATCAATACTTCTGCCTTGTGTACTTTTAACAAAATGTTTTTAATAATCCCACAAGAAGCGCATGTCGCTTTCAACATTCTTCTACCATTTTTTTGCTAGAATATACTGAGGATCGACATTTTCCGTAATCATGTTTTGTTTAACGCAGTTACTCATATATAAAATATGATTAGATAAAATATGATCGGATTATGTTCATTTGCCATAGGTTTGTAAGGTTTTAATATTTTATAAAGAATCTAATCTTTTTTTGGTCTATTATTTACAGATTCCATGTTGTAATAACAATGAGAAATAAAAGATGTTTAAACTAAAGAATAACATAAATCTTATTTCCTTCTTGCAACTTCTTAACGAAGATAGACAGAAATAACCATACAGTATACTTGTTTTATCTTCATACTGAATAGTGTTGTATTTCATTTCAGATATGTGAGTGGTGGCCTTCAGCGAAATGGATCAAAATAATAATTATCGTAGCAACAAGTCCAGTGTGTACTAGGTCCGGTAAAACCATAAATTAATAATGCCGCATTCTTGTTTATTTTATTTTATCGGTAATTTGTTCTTGCTGAACACTCCTCTGTCAGAAGTTTTGAATATCTAACTGCTTAACCCATTTCATTATGTCTAAGTCGGAGAAAGGCTGGTTTTGTGTGTGTGTGTGTGTTTTTTTACAAATGGGATACTTCTTTTTGGTCTAATTTGCGAGTCTACTTGTAAACCATTTCAGCGATCAACTCTTAATCCTTTCCATTTTCTGCCTACTTGCAAACCTTTCCCCGCCAAGCCACTAACAAGAGATACAATTAAAGTAATTCCTAATGATGCAAGTAGTCCAAGAAATACCCCATCTTGTTGTTGATGCATTGTCAGTTTATTTGGGCAACAACCTTTAGACTTTCCTATATTTTTTCTTTGAGACGGTGTTAGCACAGTTTGATTCAAGTAGTGCTTATTTTTATCGCTATGTATAGTAACCATTCCATTTCCAAATAGTTTACCTATTCCAGTACTTGCCAAACCGTTGAGTGCTCTTGTTGCTAGTGGTGCTCATACTTTTGGAGCAAATGTAGCAACTGTTGGTAATATTGTTTTAGTCAATAAACCAGATAATGCTCCCCAAAAGGCTCCATTTGCGATTTTGATATATGTATGTCTAACCCATGTCCATTTTCCATAGCCTTGTTAATGTTTTTAATTTGAGTTGCTGTCAACTACAAAGGAAAATCCCCGGTTAGTTGGTTATTTTTTACCCTAAGTGTTAATTCACTTTTGTTTTCATATGCTTTTGCTAAACTTTGTTTTTGCCCTTCTGTTAAATTTACTGAATAATTTTGGTAAGTCAGATATATCATAAGTTAGATTAAACTATAACTTATTCATTTTCAACTGTATCAGTAACGACGTTTTCCTCATACAAGACCAACGCATAAACTATTTTGCCACTGACCATTCCAAGGCGGTAGCCCTATTGTCAACCCTTTTGTGTTTGTGATGTCTAATTTGGCATTTTGGTCATCTTTAAAGTTGTTCTTTGTTTCTGTGTGTGTTTGTGGGTGACTGTCGTCCTTGAATTGCTTCTTTTCCTGTTCGATTTTTATATCCACATTTATATCTAGCGGTAGGAAGGGTATTTAATTTATATCTCATTTTAGTTGTTTTGGATCAATACTGGCTTCATTTCCCTAGTAACTTAAATCGAAATATATCATTCCGCAAAGAATTTCAAACTTAATCGCATTTAACATAGTTCCTGTGTTTTTATCATTTCGTTTGTATGAATAATTAATAACATCTCTGAATATTCGTATAATATTGTCATAACTGTATTCGGTTTCTGATTAATATACACCATTTCCAACTTCCAGTCTAGCTGATTGCAAATAACAATTATCATCAGCTTCAGTATCTAAAAGATGAGGATTTTATGTTTGAGAAGAAGTCTAATCTTTGCATATAAACAAAAACATGTTTAAATGCTGATTTTGTTAGTTGGGAACTTACACTTTCTTGTATCGTTTCTCGGAGATAAGTCCATTTTGTTTATGTCATATGATTTGACATAACGTTAGCTAAACCATCTGAGTTAAATATGATTCTAGGTATCCACAAAATTAATTTATTAATAATTACCCGGCCATCATTAACACCAGCCTCTTTGAACATTAGCACATCATCATATAAACATTCAAAGAAGGAATATTTGTTTATTGAAATTATAGAGTTAACTATGTTATTAGTTATGATTAAAGCACGACGAGCTGTAAATCCTAAATTATAATCACCTTGATCCTCTCGAGGTCTGCCACAGCTGTGGTGTCTAAATAAAAGTATTCGTTTGTTCCGGTTATTTTTGCATAATCGTCAGAGATTTCAAGCAAACTTTTGACATTAACAATCCATGAAGATTATTTCCATCACAAACTGTTTTTCCATTTTGTTTTACTTGCATTTGATCCATTAATGAAGCTGCGTCGTTAATTAAAGCATTTCTATCATCGACTCCGAAAGCAGCTCAATCAGTAGGCTTGTTGACTTAAAAACTTATTTCAAAATATGCGTTATACCAATCAAAGTATTTAGTGTAAATTGGTAGCCACTTTTTATTTGTCTTATGGCATTTTCTGGTCTTGTTATAGGGGTATCTAACAGAATAGGTACATGCTCATATCTAGTATTATACTTATCACTTTGAAACATATATATACTATTAGAATTTTTTAAAATTAATTAATTAATTAATCGTTTAATTCTTGTATGAATATTTTTAGTTTTGATTCCCCTTCCAGAAAAAGGTAATCTATTAATTTTTGTATTTACATCTTCTTCAGTTTTATAATCAACTGCAGTTTCAGCTGCATCTTGTTTTTTTTGTTATTACCCTTCGTAAGTTCTTTTAAAATTATTACACCTTTTGGTTTAGTCTTCATATCTGAACTAATTTTTCAGAGCCATTTTTCCTACTTCATTTCCAAGTTTTTAAGAACCACTCTTTATGATTTGTTTTCCAGCAGTTATTAATGTCTTCTGAACTGCTGTTTTCACAGACTCACTAACTATTTCTGATCCAACTTTTGAAACTATGCCGAATATACCAGCTCGCGTTAATCTGTCAACGTAATCATATCTTTCTGTGCTAGCATTGTAAACCTTTTTAAACTGCATATATAACTTATATTACATTAATTATTTTAAATAAAATCGGAATGATGTGTGGACTCCGTTATGATTAATAAGTTTGCCAGAGATGTCGGTTATGTAAATAGTAATACTCTTAATGATTGTTTTATTTACTTCACAATACCCAACGCTTATCGGTTCGTCTTTAAAAGGATATATACTTATTTCATAAATAACATCCGAATACGATCCATCAACAATATAATCACAGTGAATATATAAAGTATCTATAGAATGTGTTATGTTTGGGACTACTGTTCCAAACTTAGTGTCTGTAATGACTGCATTTTTTTCAAAGCCAATTAAGATATTAAAGTTCGATTTTCTTAAAATCAAGAACGAAATTATTATTAATGGTAACTAGGCATTTGAAACTTGATAAATCAAACTCAATTCTTATTGTAACAGGTGAGTCAGCAGTTAAATCACCGTTTACAGCTAATGTTTCTTTTACATAATTATCGATATCAACATAACTATAATTCCCATTTTGGAAAATAATATCTTTCCAACTTGTTCCATTAAAATACCATATCACTTTGTTATTAAAATCCTCGCTAATATTGTACCACGAGTAAGTCATAGAATTAATCCTATCAAGCCCAATCACATATTGCTTGTTTTTGTCTAATATCAATGGCCTGTCAAATACAGTTGTAAAATTACTCGGTGTATTTGAGCTATTAATTAATGCAGCTCTTTCTGATGATATTATATATTTTTGTTCATACAATATGAATAGATCAAATTAATTACCTTTGAAATACAGTTTAAAACTTGACTTTTCAAAACTGAAAACTTGAGTAGTGCCTCGTTTTATGCCTGTAAAATGAAGCAAAAATGAGATTTCGGAATATATGCTTCAAATGTTCCTTTTAGTATTCGTTGCCATTTTCTATCTTCGAATTAAAAATTGAATCCCGCCTACCTAGATTAAACAAATTAAAATATTCTATATCATCGAGTTCTGTAACTGTATATGTAAGGTCTGCTTAAACTATATAGGTTTCGGATTTTACACTTTATCAAGTCTCCATTCTTTTCTGTAGCTTATTCTCCACTTTTTACAAATGAGCAATATTCACATTAAATACTTCGAGAAAACCATGTAGAATGGTTCTTTGAAGTGGCTTCTGTGTTGGGTACGATGCATTACTAACTTCATCTTGAATAATACTTATTCCATCTATTGTAGCTTCAAGAATTAGAATCCGACTTACAATTTCTACTTTTACTCTTAAATCATTAATTATCCCAAAAAGTGCTGTGTGGCGACTATCGGACTTTGATTATGATTTTTAAGAAGAGTTATTTCGTTATCAAAAGCTATATTCCTGCCATCCTGGGTTGCTCTCATTTGCTGTGAAACCTCATTAATAGCAGTTTCGAGTTATTTTTTGTTAATCCTTTTGTTCAAACTAGTCTCTAGCTTTTTTGCCGTCAACCATTTGCTTTTTGATGTCTTCAAACTCTTTCTTGATATCATCAACGTTAGTGCTTATTTGCTCATTTAATTTTTTAATCAGAGTTATTTCGTTATTTATCAAAAGCAGTTTTCATTATCTTGAAGCATCAGCAATAGTATCTTCAAGGTCATTATTGTCCACCATTTGTTGATTGATGCTTTGAATTCGTTCATTAATACTTCCGACGCCAACTTTTATTTTTTCAACTAACATTTATAGAATTCACTATCTTTCAATTCACCCTCTTTCTTTTCTAACTCTTTTAAAACATCACCCAACAGTTTTATTTCGTCTTTTAAACCGTTTTGACTATCAATCATTTTCTCACGGTTTGTTTGTTATTACTTTTGTATTTGACTTATTTTGTCATCAACACCTGTTGTTAAAATTTTCATCATCTCTGGAATTTTGTCAATATTAAAATCGTCTATAGTCTTTCTTATCCTTCTTAAAGTAAATTGTTTTGTTGCTACATCATCTGCATCTGTTGGATTACGAACATTGATAATTCTGTTACTGGCTATGTTAAGATCACTGTGTTTTTTTTCCTGGTTTTTACCCTTGGGAAGTTAATTAAACAAATGCTTCTGTTTTACATACTCTGACAACACAATACCAAACTTTGTAATATTAATACTACCAGAACTATGTTCCTCGCTTCCAGTATCATTAAAAAGTCCCATTATATATAAGGTTAGATTAAATTTTACCTATGAAGTTTCTTTTAATTAGTTTCCTGGGTTTATCCAAATACAGAAAGTCATATTGCTTGTCAGTTGCTTTTTTACACTGATCTTTGCTAACATATTGTTCATTAGAAAGCATACCCAGCTCACGAGTAACTGGAGTTGAGAAGAAAATATAATGAGAACAGTGTAAACGAATGTCCTTGGGAGTTTTGTAGTAAGATTGCGATAAATAAATTACGCAACACTTTTTATGTCTGTCTTGGATTTGATAATATCGTTTTGATTACGCTCGCAAACATAATCGTCAAAAATATATTTATGCTGGTTAAAATTAATTAAAATAATTAATTTAGACTTAAAGAAATATGTTCTATATACTATACTGAACCAAACAGCTAACGCACCAGACACTACCTTTAATATCTCAATAAAAACAATCAATAAATCAAAACAAATTTCATTCTGAACGAGACAAATATCTTGTCAATAACGACATTACATTTAAAACAATCATTCAAATCACCTGTCTCCAACGGTACCAGTCGGCATATAATAAGTTCATTCATTAAAGGTATTGCCTACTGGTGCGTTAGCTGTTTGGTTCAGTATATTATATAATGAGTGTCAAAGAAATTTAAAAATCCCCGAAACAATACAGCAAGATGTTTGCTTCGCCAGACGCGAAAAATAGTTAAGATTGGAATTGAAAACAAGAGGCCCAAGAGGGCCTGTATAGCTTTACTGGCTATATGGTGTCCATGGTGGGGTGGGATGGGGTGGGGTGGGTAGGGTGTGGGTGTGTGTGTGTGTGTGTGTGGGAGGGGGATAGAAGGATTGTTTTTCAGATATGGCAGTATCAAACTAGTTTTTTTATAAAGTGTCTTATATAGGGGGAGGGATGTATCTGGCTCAAGTTTGACTAGCTTTATAACAAATCAAACTTTCGTTAATAAAAACACATAAAATTAAGTTTGACATGTGACCACAGGGTCACCATTTGAACAAACTTGGTAGAGGACCATAAGCTGAGTGTAAATACAAAATATTAAACTGATGGCTCTTGCAGTTTTAGAGATTAAGATTTTTTTTTAGTTTTCCCCAATAACAGTCGATGTAAAACTGACCCCTGGGGCAAGGTCAAATTTGACCCCAGGGTAACCATTTGAACAAACTTGGTAGAGGACAATAAGCTGATGGTAAATATAAAAATTAAATCTTTGGCTCTTATAGTTTCAAAGAAGAAGATTTTTGAAGTTTTTCCCTATATAAGTCTATGTAAAACTATGACCCCTGTGGAGGGGCAACATTTGACACCAGGGTCACCTTTAAACAAAATTGGCTGATAATATATAAAAAGTATTACAACTTTATCTTTTGTAGTTTCAGAGAATTTTGAAGTTCTTCCCTATAACTCTACGTGAAACGTATCCAACAAGGACCCCTAAGCTCCCAATTAAAGAAAAATGGTTTCTTATGTAAAAAAAAAAATCTAAAAAAATAATAATGAATATATTTTAATTTTTTTATTTTTTTTTATTTTTTTATCTTTTATATTTTTTTTAACCCATGAACCAAAGTTTCTTTTGAAAAAAAGAGAAAAAAACTCCAGTGAGATATGAACCCACGGCCCCTGGAGGTTTCCAGTGTACATTAACAAAATTGTACATTACCAAAAATTGAAAAAGGGCCATAACTCCGGTGTTACTGGTTCGACCTAGCTGGTTTTCAAACTCGTCTGAGCTTTCATTGATATCAACAATCTGGCCAAGATTGGGAAAGATGTCAGGTGTAAAAGCACACACCTGACTGTCTTTCATATAATGGCAAGCAAGCAATAAAAATGCCAGACGAAAATGAAAAGGTTTACTTTAAAAGCTATGACAGGCAGCTAATGGTCCCGTTTGTCATATATGCTGACTTTGAAGCAATAACTGAAAAAATTCTTCAGCTTCAAATAATCTTGAAAACTGATACACGGAGGCATACCAACATCATACTGACTGTGGTTACGGGTACAAGGTTGTTTGTTGTTATGATGATAAATATTCCAAGCCTGTCGTCACATACAGAGGACCAAACGCTGTTTACAAGTTTTTAGAAAAAAAAATGATCGAGGAAGAAAAATACTGTAAAAAAACATGAACGCATATTTTAAGAAAGATTTGACGATGACAGTAGAAGAAGAAGAAAAGCAGCTGGAAAATGCCATATTTGTGATAAACTTTACATGACATGTGACAAAGCAGTTAGAGATCATTGTCATATAACTGGAAAGTTTAGGGGAAGTGCCCACGATGCATGTAATCTTAGTTTCAGGCTAACTAAAACAATACCCGTTGTATTCCATAAGTTGAGAGGTTATGATTATCACTTCATAATGCAACATATCGGAAAGTTAAAAAAGCAATAAATGTCATACAAATAACATGGAAAGGTATATGTCTTTCATAATAGGACAATTTAGTGTGTATCGATAGTTTCCAGTTTATGTCCCAATCACTCGATAACTTAGTAAAAATACATTCCATCGTTTCAATATACTTCGCAAGAATACTCTGGTGACAAGTTGGAACTAATAAAAAGAAAAGGTGTCTTTGAAGCGTTCAAAGCTGTTCATATACTCATATGGGTATATGAGTATATGAACAGCTTTGAACGCTTCAAAGAAAAACAACTACCTGACAAAACAATTAGTTTTTATTCCCAATTAACGAGCACATCTCTGATGCAGATTATGAACATGCTAGTAAAATGCTAGTAAAATATGGAAGACATTTAAGATTAAAAACATGGGAGACGATCATGATCTGGATTTGAAAAGCGATGCTTTGCCGCTAGCTGATGTTTTTGAAAATTTCAGAAAAATGTGCTTTGAATACTACAAATTAGATCCTTGCCAATACAGGCTTGGGATGCATGTTTGAAAATGACTGTTGATCAGTACTTGTTCATAGAAAAAGGACTAAGGGGCGGTGTGAGTTACATTGGGGTGTGGCGGGGGGGGGGGGGGGGGGGATTTCTATAGGTAACTGTAAATCACTGTTAGCCATACAATTTCATGATAAAAGTGTGATATTCAATTTTTCTTCAGATTATGAGGCCCACCCAATAAAGAATTTGTGACCAGTACACATAATAACACATTAAATAATGTCTGTATATTTATTGTGTTGTGCTCTGATTTTTGGTCTAAAAACAATTAAGAAATACCAGAAATGTTTTGTATTCAAAAGCTTAACTATGAACATATATTTCTTCATTAAAGTAAATTACAAGGTGTTGTTACCCTCAATATAGCAATGTTATACAAATAAAAATCTAAGAGCGGGCCTCAATCAATCTTGATTGTTTTTTAACTCGTGGTGTCCTATGTCCCTTTAACGGTTTTATAAAAGTCTAGGCTTTCTGACTTAAAAATTCTATTCTATTGGCCTTAATGAGTCTAAACATGTGTCTTTATTTACAAGGAAATTCATTATGCAATGCAAAGTGCTATCCTAGGTTACGCACGTGCTATCCTAGGTTACGCACAAGGGTTAACCAAAGTTTTGTAGTGTCGCATAGAGCTCCCGTGGATACAGCTCCACTTGGAAGTTCATACGTAAGAGACATTACGCAGAGAGCTCAAACTTGGAGATAGATGTGTATGCACAGGGTAACTCTATGCGCATCATTTTAAGTATACGCATAGCCCTCCAACTGGACCGGAGGAGTTAAAGGGACACTTGGCATTCTTTGGAAATCTTGAGTTTTATATCAAGCATTGAAATTAGCATCTCGATTTATTAATCATTGTATCATTTTGCCTTTAAAACTGCTTGCAAGTGGGGGTGGGCGGAGACGGACTGAATTTGAAAGTATACTGTGATTAAAACGTCTACAATACACACCTTTCTCTAACTAACTGCAACTTTTATTTCACAAAACATCTTGGGATTTCTTTGGAATATTATGTGGAATTAAGCGTGCAGTATATACAATATATAGCGGAAATTTCCGAGTTGCGTTTTTTTTTTCGTTACATATATATCGATTATTGCAGAATATTTTATAACGTCGTGCACATAGTATGCTCCATTTACGCCGAGAGCGTGCCCCATTTACGACGGACAGTGTGATCCCGCACGTGCAGCACACCGAGAGTGTGCTTACGACCGACAGGTGTGGTCTCGCCCAGACCGTGCTACACGCCCAGAGTTTACAATTGACAGGTATAACACATGTTGCGTAACCTGATCAGTACACGCCAGATTTCACTCCGAGGTACATGGATGAAGTGTCATCATTAGTGGTAAGTATAATTACCATTTTAATTACATGTTGTTTAAACAAATTCGGCGTTTGGTTAGTTAAATGGTGTTTTACGTCATTTTCAGTACATTTTAGGCTATATATGACGGTCGATTTTTTTCATGGCGAAGGCAGACCACCCACTTCCTCCTGAGTCGAACCAGTACTGTATACTTCTTCCATCCGTAAAAATCGACAGTTTCTCACTTACAAGTCGAGCTGCCAGTGGGATTCGAACCCGTAGAGGTGAGAGGCGAGAAGGTTTTAAACTCGACGTTTGGTAAAGAATACCGTTGTCGCAAAATATGCTGAAAGGAAAAAGAAACGCGACACGTGAATTTCCGCTATATATTGTATGTGCAATATGCTGCTGTTAATCGAATGGCTACGTAAGATATTTCCTTTCGGAAAAAAAGACTAAAACAACACGTAACACAAATAGTATTCCTGCAAGGTTTCATTATTGACAGAGTACGCGTAGGATGCAACATTTTGCAAACTCTTTGCGTTAAATACAGTACTGAACTGGCTCAATTTTTCAAAGAGGAACTTCAACATTTATGAATTTCTTGTTACAACGTGTACTGTGATTAAAACGTCTACAACATCACAGTTTTCGTAGATTTCCTTGGAATATATATGGAATTACGAGTGCAGTATATACAATATATAGCGGAAATTCCCGTGTCGCGTTTCTTTTTCCTTTCAGTATAGTTTATATTGCCAAAGAAACGCAAAACAAGAGGCCAAAGAGAGCCTGTGGACGCTCTACTGGCTCAAGATAAAGTTTATGTAAAAGGGGCCACAAGTCTTCCAAAAATCATTTAAACGGAATATGGTGATGATGTACGGAACTAGGCTTGGTACTGATCATCCCTGCAAAGTTTCGTTGATATCCAGCCAGAGGTTCAGGAGAACTAGTCTAGACAAAGTTAGTGTATTAAAACCTTTAAGGCTCATAACTCTGCCAATATTCATTCAACCAGAACATGGCAATGACAGGTGCAACTAGGCTTAGTACTGATCATCCCCGCCAAGATTCGCTAAACTCTGACAAAGAGTTCAGAAGAGACTAATCTGGACAAAGTTTGTGTATTAAAACATTTAAAGGGCCATAACTCTGGCAGAAAAATAATTAAACAAAAATATGGCGATGATATGCACAACTAGGCTTGCTACTGATCATCCTTGTCAAGTTTCGTCTATATCCAGCCAGGGGTTCAGGAGAACTAGCCGGAAAAAAATTGTGATATCAAAATCCTTTAAAGGGCCATAACTCTGCCAAATATCTGTAAACCGGAACGCGACAAAGGCATGCACAACTAGGCTTGGTGCTGATCATCCCTGCAAAGTGTCATTGAAATCTGGCAAGGGGTTCAGGAGAAGTAGATCAGACAAAGTTTGTGTATTAAAACCTTTAAAGGGCCATACTACTAGTAATTCTGCCAAAAATTCAACCGGAATACGGCAATGATTTGCTCAACTAGATATGGAATTGATCGTCCCTAAAAAGTTTCGTTTAAATCCGGCCAGGGGTTCAGGAGAACTAGTCAGAACAAAGTTTGTGCATTAAAACCTTTGAAGGGCCATAACTCCGCGAAAAATCATTCAACCGGAACACGGCGATGATTTTGCACAACTAGACATGGAATTGATCATCCCTAAAAAGTTTTGTTTAATCCGGCCATGGGTTCAGGAGAACTAGTCAGAACAAAGTTTGTGTATTAAAACCTTTAAAGGGCTATAACTCCGCCAAAATCATTCTACTGGAACACGGTGACTATGTACAACTAGGCTTGGTAATGATCATCCCTGCAAAGTTTCAATGAAATTCGGCCAAATGAAGGCCCTTTCGTCTCAATGAGGCCAATATATAGCATATTTCAGAAAATCAAGGGCCATGACTCCGATGTAAATGGTCCAATCTGGATGGTTTTCGAACTTATCCGAGCTTTCATTGATATTAACAATCTGGTCAAATTTCGTAAAGATCGGATGAAAGATGAAGGCCCTATCGTCTTAACGAGGCAAAATATAGGATTTCTAACTAAATCAAGGGTCATAACTCTACTGTTACTGGTCCGATCTGGCTGGTTTTCAAACTTGTCTAAGCTGTCATTGATATTAACAATCTGGTAAAGTTTCGTAAAGATCGCATGCCCATAACTCTGGTGTTTCTGACCCAATTTAGCTGGTTTTCGAACTTGTCTGAGCTTTCATTGATATTAACAACATTTACAAGTTTGGTAAAGATCAAATAATACATGAAGGTGCTAAATTGTTGTTCACAAGGCAGAATATGGGATTTTTTTTAGGAAGAAAAGGGCCATAACTCTGGTGTTACTGACCCAATTAAGCTTGTTTTCGAATTTATCCAAGCTTTTATTGATATTAACAGTCCATGCAAGTTTAGTAAAGATCAACTACATGTAATAAATTAAGGTGCTAGAGTGCTATTCACAAGGCAGAAAATGGCAGTTTTCAGAAAAAACAAGGACCACAACTCTGGTGTTACTGACCCAATTTAGCTGGTTTTCCAACTTGTCCGAGCTTTCATTGATATGAACAATCTGTGCCAGTTTGGTAAAGATCAAATATTAAATGAAGGTGCTAGTGTTCACAATGCTTAATATGACATTTTTCAGCAAAACAAGGGCCATAACTCCGGTGTTACTGAACCAATTTAGTCGGTTTTCGAACTTGTCCAAGCTTTTATTGATATTAACAATCTGTACAAGTTTGGTAAAGATCAAATAATAAATGAAGGTGCTAGAGTGTTTACAAGGCATAAAATGGCATTTTTCAGGGAAAACGAGGGCCATAACTCTGGTGTTACTGACTCAATTTAGCTGATTTTCGAACTTGTCCAAGCTTTCATTAGTAAATGAAGGTGCTAGAGCGTTCACAAGGCAGAAAATAGCATTTTTCAGAAAAATCAAGGGCCATAACTTCGGATCAACTGATCCGATTTGGCTGGTTTTCAAACTTGTCCGAGCTTTCTTTGATATTAACAATCTGTGCATGTTGAGTAAAGATCAAATAATAAATGAAGGTGCTAGAGTGTTCACAAGGCTTACTATGCCATTTTTTTCAGCAAAACAAGGGCCATAACTCCGGTTAAATGAATCCGATCTGGCTGGTTTTCGAACTTGTCCGAGCTTTTATTAATATAAAGACACTGGCAAAGTTTCGTAAAGATTCGATTAATAATGACGGCCGTAGAGTGTTCACAAGGCAAAAGTTAACGGACGACGGACGACGGACGGACGACGGACGACGGACAACTCGCCATTGCATGAGCTCTGCTGGCCGTCGGCCAGTAGAGCTAAAAACCACGCTGTTTGCTAGGTATTTAAGGAGTACGTCCCCTTATGTGTTGTCCCACTGAACAATGCATATAAAAATATACAACATTAGAACTCAAATAAGGCAGACTATGTTTTCATGAAACTTCCAATTTACTATGTTTACATATATCTCGGCAGGGATATACTTGAACTATAAATGCAAACTTGGTAACAAGCTTGCTAGTATCATCTAGGATATAGCAGTATATAATACATTGTACTTTACTTATAGGAAGAAAAATCGATGAACAAGTTAGCTGTACTAAATGCAAAACGTTCTTGATAATTCTTTATTGTTACTAAAACAACAACAACAACAACAACAAAACAACAGCAACAACCACCAAAAAACAACACACAACAACAACAATAAACTAATTAATATTTTCCTACGCAAGCTTTCTGGGTAGGGCCTCATCATCTGATACAAAATTGAATATCAAAATATATACCTCACCCACCACCTCACCCTGTCAAATTTATGGGTGGGAGAGCGGTGCCTGGCCCCCTGCTCTCACTGTTCTTACGCCTGTGTGATTAATATAGTCGTTAATGTTTTTGTAACAGCTCATATCTATCAAAAAGTGCATCAAACGCGTAGTTATCTTTTCTTTTTACTGGGGATTGCTAAAAAAAATCCAAAAATAACATCATCCGTTTTAAAATCAATTCCGGTATTTCATGAGGTTTCGTATTCGGATGTTCAGTTGTTATTTAAGATAAAGAATACATAAAATGTAATCAAATTACCATTAGCATTAATGAGAATGTTTGCTGAAGATCCCAACATATCGCACATTGGAAATGCAAATAAACGTTAATCAAAGAAGTTTTATGTAATGATAGAATGTTTGAAGCACGCGAAAAACACTTTAAAGGAACACAAGCAACCTTGATTTTTTTATAACTCTCATATTTGCAAATCATTGGTAATACAAATGGAAAATTGCTTTTTCATATTTATACCAGTTGTTAACGATATGGTAAGAAAACGAAGACAAATTAGAGTGCAAACTTAGAAACGTTAATCATCACCTTGTATAATCATCACCTTGTATAATCATCACCTTGTACAATCATCACCTTGTATAATCATCACCTTGTACAATCATCACCTTGTATAATCATCACGTTGTATTTAATTATATGCAAGCAGGTTTAAAGGGACACACGACAATCTTCGTTTTTTTGAAAACTAGCAGCGTCCAGTTTTCTACATTTCTATGTTGCTTTTCCCCAATCATTTATATTATTACAATCATTTATATTATTACAATCATTTATATTATTACAATCATTTATATTATTACAAGAATAGTTCAACGTAAATTGTTTGTTTTTTAATATTACTGTGTATATAGTCAAACCTATGTTACTAATAACAAAGAACAATTGATAACTCGAACTTTTATTTAATTATAGGCAAGCATGTTTAATGTAATGAATGGATTGTGTTTTACGGCACGTCGACATGTTTAATGTTAAAATGATACTGGATTATATTATAGATATATGCTAATTACAATTCTTAAAACATCAATATTGCCATATGTCCCTTTAAAGTCAACTGATATTCGATTAATACATTTGGGTGAAAATGTCAAAGTTTGATACATCGTGACTTCATGATTGCCGTGTGTCCCTTTAATAGAAAAAAAGTTGTATGCAGTGATAGAACGTTTGAATACGTATTAAGCATTGGAAACTCTTTCCTTCATTCAATAATTTGGCTTTGTGAGAAAGACCACCATTTTCCACAAACGTGTAATCAATTAACTTCAAATTGTGAAAGTTAATTCCAGAGACGTTTAAAGTAAAATGAGCGTTTTATTATGTTGTGGTTAAAGCAGCCTTTTATACCTATTTATACGGCCACAAATGAGACCGTTTTCAGTGTAATGAAGCCGAGTGTATAATAGGGAAATTAATAAACTGCAAGCTTAAGTTTAAAATCAATTTTCAAACAAGCGTAAAAAACCTTTGAACTTCTTTCTAAGCACCGCGAAACATCGAAGAATTTCAAGTGAAGACATTTTACAGCTTAGCATTGGAGTGAAAAGCCGTATGAATCGGGTAATAACAAATACGAAAGAAAAGATCAAAGAGTATCATTTGACATATATTTCACACCCGATGAAATAGACATAGTCAAATTCTTTACACTTCTGTGGGGTGCACGTCATAAACACAAATAGAAAATTTCAAGTAGGGTATTTTATTTTGAATTAGATTTCGGTGAGAGAGATGAGCGAACGAACTTTTTTTAAAGAACGAATATCTTTTGCATGGCGCTTAAAAATATGTTTTTTATCACGTAACTATGTAGTATTTCTAATAGCGGTATGGCGACGATACGGTGATGATAGCGTGAGACTGTTTACAGAGGGTTGCATGCCAACGATATTGAAGTAATGCGTTTTATCAGGTAATTCAAAGTCATTTAGATAAGTTTCAAAGCGATGACTGTTTAACGTGCAGTGTGATGGATTCACGTCAACGGTTTCAATTATTACCAACATTTAACGAATATATCTATTAAAAACACATTTTATTAGGGCAAACTCCCTATGATTTTCTTTACTATTAAGATTTTAAGGGGAGGACAGGGGGCGTATTACTGGTCACGCCCCTGAATGTGTTACGCTGTTTTGGCTGGCGTTCACGGAAAAGGTTTACAAGGTGCTGCTATAATGATTGTGTCACATATATAAGTATCGTTTAATGCTTATATGACATTTATATTAAAGGATTAGTTATATTCTATGAAACCTTTTATGTAAAAATCATATAAATATCCTATGAGAATCATAAACAAGTTGGCAAATACGTTTTCTTATGAAAATGTGTGTGTTTTAAACACGAAACGTTTATGAATTTATTTTCTTATGAACATTATTCGAAACTTCTATCATATAAATATCGGATGAAAACGTAATTACATATGTGACTCCTTTTATGAGAATCGTATGACAACCATGATTCCCATATGATAATGCAATTATGTTCATTGTATATGGCAACATCGCCTATAATACGAGTTTTGTCCAGAATGATTATTTTATGTAACGTTAGTCCAATTCATCACTTTCGGTCTAACACTATTTGCAGTGTGTTGACACTTGTACAGGATTGACACATGTTGTACAGGATACTAACCAGTGCATTGACACATGTTGTATACAGGATACTAACCAATGCATTGACACATGTTGTGCAGGATACTAACCAATGCATTGCCACATGTTGTACAGAATACTAACCAATGCATTGACACGTGTTGTACAGGATACTAACCAATGCATTGACACGTGTTGTGCAGGATACTAACCAATGCATTGCCACATGTTGTACATAATACTAACCAATGCATTGACACATGTTGTACAGGATACTAACCAATGCATTGACACGTGTTGTGCAGGATACTAACCAATGCATTGCCACATGTTGTACAGAATACTAACCAATGCATTGACACGTGTTGTACAGGATACTAACCAATGCATTGACACATGTTGTACAGGATACTAACCAATGCATTCAAGTATATATCTAAAGTATATATAAAAGGATCTTGCGTTTGTGCATTCAAGCACTTTCGTCGATTTTAATTTTCTACACATTTGTAGACATGACAAACTGACCCAAGCTTCCGTGATGAATAATTACCGAATGCAATCTGTACCAATTCGAACGGCCTCGTCGATTTTCGTAACGGTAACAGATAAACACTCCGAGTTGCAGTAATTGACGAGGAAGATCCGATTGTGATCGAGATCGGGCATGTAAGCTGTAGTTTACCTAAAATCTGTAATTTAGCTAGCCTTAATTGACCCTAAATATGTTTAACACCTTACTGACATAAACTACTGTATGTCAGACATGTATGAAAAATGCGAGAAAAACGGATTTAATTTCGTGGAATTTAGACAATTATCTTTCTGCTTTAAGGAAAGAGAGAGAGACGATCCTTCCCTCAGATCAAAGCATACATATAGAGCCTGTATTGCCTCATTCATGGCTAATTGATTATTGAATGTTGTTTAACGGCTCAGCAACACAGTATATGTTATTTAGAGCCGCCCCAGAGAGAGGGGAAGGATATATAGAAATCCGGGAACCTGCCCTACTCTTATTTTCGAATAGATTCCTATGGTTCTAGGATAGACCGATACACGGGACCATCTCCATCCAACGGACGAGGCTAAGGGAAAGTGTGTTGCCCAAGAACACACCGACGGAACTCAGTGGCACCACGGAGGATTGAACCCGGGACCTCCGGTTACAAATCCGCCGCGCTACCGACTGCGCCACGCCAGCCATGGATGGCTAAACAATTGTTAATTGTTGGTGGTTGGGGGAACATTTTTAAACTGGGAAATTAAAAAAAAAATCAAATGTAGGAAACTATTTTTTTTTATAAAAATATTTATATTTACAAAGAGAAAGATTGAACTATTACACGTTGTTTCACTCCTCCTGCAAGAACGCTGTATATAGCCAAGTAAGGGTCCCTATCGCACAACTGGCAAGCAGCTTTAAAATGAGTTTTTTTAAGTGTGCCCTCTCTAATTACAAAACACGGACGCTCACAATTTTACCACATATACGTATCACCACATATAAGTATCAACCACATATAAGTAATACCACATATACGAATAATATGCTTCTTTATGATTCTCAAATGATACATATTATATGATACTTATATTAAAGGAGCAGTACAACACCTTTTATATAAGAATCATATACACATAATATGAAAATCATATAGCAGTTGAAATATTGTTCATGAACTTTATATAAACAGGTGTGTTTAAAAAACAGAGTTATGAATTTATTTTCATATGAAAGTTATATGAAATTCCTATTATATCATATGAGACAAATAAATATTATATAAATATCATATGTTTTATATGAGAATTATATATGGCTCATTTTTTACTATAAAAAACGCAGTAATATGTTTATTATATATGGCAAACGTGCACATGAACAACGTTTAAGTGGGTGAATATTTTTTTTGGGGAAAATCAATCATTTAAAAGCGAAAATAATTATATCGTAAAAACAAAAAACATTTTATAAAACATATAATGATTTCCTTTTTTTTATGTCTTTTTTTTCTCGCTTAAAACCTTGATAATTAAAACATCGTCTAAAAGAGATAACACCTATTTTAAATGTGTAATTCTGTGTTTGAGAAATGTAAATATAATGTTAACGAATCTCATTACGATATATATATTACATGGGGCCATCCTTAAAAATATATTTGTTTGCTGTTTCCCGACCCAGGATTTTATAAGTGGGTAGGTAGGTAGGTGATTTTCTTTGCCAAAGACAGTAAAGAAACATAAGAAATTAAAGAGAAATATACTAAAAACAATAAAAATAAAAAGGTTTTGTTAAAGAATTGCCTTTTTGATGGGTAGGTAGAGAAACAGCAAACCAACAATTTTTTATGGTCGGTCCGGTAATCTCGATTAAGAAGTTAAAACCAAAGTTATACTCGTCAGTAGTTTGGAAATAAGCCCAACACATTATGACATGCTGCTTTTTTAATTATTTTATTTAAAAAAAGGGAGCCATAATCAACAACATGGTTTATTTCACATTTAATGCAATTAAATACTAATTATGACATTCACAGATTATAGTTAAGATTCAGTTTTGCATATCATTGCTTTAAAGGGACACATGAAGTGTTTATGAAGCATTGAAATTAACGTCTGGAGTTATTTATCCTACATCATTTTAACTTTAATTCTGCGTGCATATAATTTAATACAATTTTGAGTTTTCATGTTTTCGTCTTATTGTACCATAGGTTTTAATATGTTATTGGAGCAATAAATAATATGCAAACACAGTTTGCTTTATACTATTCTTATAATTAAATTAATGGTTGAACAAGCCATGTAGAAAAACTAATTCGACGCCGTAATTTCCAAAAGAATACGATTACCATGGGTGCCTTTAATGGGTGCCAGGATGGGATCTAGAAGAGTAATTGGTGTCACTCCAAAAACAAATGAAAAACTTTCTATAATGTTCTTCACTTTCATATGAAATGAACATATGCATTAAATTAAGCCGCATCCTACCTTTCGTGTAATTATTATTATTAATGAATGAATGAATGGTGTTTTACGGCACGTCGACACATAAATAGGTTATATTGTGCACAAAAACGGATGAAAGATGAATATTATTACTGAAAATGTTCGGTCTGGATACTGTACGGCTCGGCTACGTTTTGTTGCTAAATCATAAATATCGATTGTAATGAGGATTATAAAAATTGCTAACAGTTGTACTTACAATAACAAAACAAGAATTTATAAGAGCTTCATATGAATTAATATTAATGATTTATACAACAAAACTAGCTGAGTCGTCGAGTTTTCCAGACCACATATTTCATTAACAATAATTAAAATCGTACGGAAAATGGGAAATATATTAGTGCATATACACACAGAATATGAATCTTAAACACATTAGGATGGTTGTATTTGTATTTGGATTGAAACCAATCATGCTTCCATATCATCGCATCCAGTCGCTATAAGTGCTGAAGTTATAAAGTACACCGTTTCTGACATGGTACTATATGTGATATCAGTGCAAGTTGCGTATTGATACATATAGCTTATCATGGGATCACACCAATATATTAGTGTAAATTCAAGTTGCGTATTGATACAAATACCGTGTCATGGGATCACATCAATATATTAGTGTAAAGTTGCGTATTGATACATAGAGCGTATCACGGGATCGCACCAATATATTAGTGTAATGCAAGTTGCGTATTGATACATAGAGCGTATCACGGGATCACACCAATATATTAGTGTAATGCAAGTTGCGTATTGATACATAGAGCGTATCTTGGGATCACATCACTATATTAGTGTAAAGTTGCGTATTGATACATAGAGCGTATCACGGGATCACACCAATATATTAGTGTAAATGCAAGTTGCGTATTGATACATAGAGCGTATCTTGGGATCACATCAATATATTAGTGTAAAGTTACGTATTGATACATAGAGCTTATAATGAGATCACACCAAATGCAAGTTGCGTATTGATACATAGAGCGTATCATGGGATCACACCAATATATTAGTGTAAATGCAAGTTGCGTATTGATACATAGAGCGTATAATGGGATCACAGGCCTACTAATACACGTTGCTTTTGATATCGACGAAATTATGATCAAACTGTAAATATGCATGTTGATAATGAAACATAGACCATTATGTCGATACACCTGTACTATACACGTGTATGTCGATAATCAAACATAGATCATTATGTCGATACCCATGTACTATACACGTGTATGTCAGTAATCAAACATAGACCATTATGCCGATACACCTGTACTATACACGTGTATGTCGGTAATCAAACATAGACCATTATGTCGATACACCTGTACTATACACGTGTATGTCGGTAATCAAACATATATCATTATGTCGATACACCTGTACTATACACGTGTATGTCGGTATCATAGAGCATTATGTCGCTACACCTGTACTATTCACATGTATGTCGGTAATCAACATATACCATTATGTAGATATTACACATGTACTATACACGTGTATGTCGGTAACCATAGATCATTATGTCGATACACTGTACTATACACATGTACGTCGGTAATTATAGATCATTATGTCGATACACCTGTACTATACACATGTATGTCGGTAATAAACGTAGACCATTATATAGATACACCTAATGACCTGTACTATACACATGTATGTCGGTAATAAACATAGACCACTATGTCGATACACGTGTACTATACACATGTACATCGGTAATCAAACACAGACCATTATGTAAATACACCTGTACTATACACATGTATGTCGGTAGTCGGACCATTATGTCGATACACCTATACTATACACATGTATGTCGGTAATCAAACATAGACCATTATGTTGATACACTTGTACTATACACGTGTATGTAGGTAATCATAGACCTTTATGTAAATACACCTGTACAAAACACATGTATGTCGGTAATCAGACCATTATGTCGATACACCTGTACTATACACATGTACGTCGGTAATCAAACATAGACCATTATGTCGATACACCTGTACTATACACGTGTATGTCGGTAATCATAGACCATTATGCAGATACACCTGTACTATACACGTATATGTCGGTAATCATAGACCATTATGAAGATACACCTGTACTATACACGTATATGACGGTAATCAAACATTGATACATATATATGCTGCTACACATGTACTGTTCATCTAAAGTGTGCACGTGCATGCCGATAGACATGAACGATAGACAGATGTGCATGTCGATACACTTGTACTTTAAATGTTTTATATCTAATCTAAGTGTACTTCTCATAATTTTACTAAGTCGATGTCATGCCATCGCACATGCACTCTCAGGGTCCTGGGCTGGGTGGTAGAAGGATTTCAATCTTAAATTACTCTCACAGACCTTCGATTTGATATCTATGGCTTGATGATATTCCAAATGTTGAAAGTAGGGACCACTTGCAAAACTCTCCTGGGGCTTGGCATTTTCAGTTTAATATCGATGATGGCAGAGTTTGATGATGCCCCCTTTTAAGACCGATGTGAAACCCCTGCCCCGGGCCTCAACGGAAACATTGGGGGAAAACACGTTACGCTCGGAGTCCTTTAATAACTATTACGCTCCTGTAAGTACAGGTAAGAGCATTTTGACCAGTGACCCAGCATCCTAGATCATCGGCTCCAGGTTCAAATGAAAATTATAAACCCAAACTCCACATCTACAATCCCTAGGAAATGCGTACGTGAGGACGTACGAATTTGTCGGATGGTAAAATATACATGTGTTTAGAAAATGCATACATTAACACAATGTTATGATGCAAGCATTTCTCGTGTTTGCCTATTCATACACATATGTGAAGTTTCTTGGTATACCGTTCATACCTTTTATAAGACATACATTTTAAAGAGACACTTGTTTTTGAATGTTTATTTACACGTATTGTATCTAGAAGGGTGTTCCACGGAACACTTGAGTCGCCTGTCATGAGCTTATTTCAGCAAGGACAATCTAACTATAAAGTTTGAAGACAGGGGGCACAATCCTTCATAAATTGGAGAAAATTGATTTTAATTGTTAAAGTTTATGAAAAGGGGAATAACTCTGCATTGGATAATTGATAGGGAGAAACTGTATAACGTGTTTATGACCATAGGTCAGTATTTTGTCAAGTTATGAGCTAGGTTAGGCTACAGATATAAAAAAGTAAATATGAAAACGGGCATAACTCTGTTAAAATGAAAGTCGGAGTTATTGAACATGTGTAACGACATTCCTTGAGGTAAGATGATGTGTGTGAAATTTTACGAAAATAGGTCAAATGTTTTCCAAGTTATGGCCAATGTTACGTTGCTGATTAAAGTGTGACGGACGACGAACAGACGACGACGGACGACGACAAAGTGTGTCTGTCATGCTAAACAGGCGAAACAAAAAGCAGCGAAGACGAACATTCTAAATTTATTAACTTTTATTTAATTAACAGCAAGCCGGTTTAAAGTCGAACTGACACTGGATTAATAAATCTTAGATTTAGGTGCTAATTTTATTTCTTGATAAATACTTCACGATTGCAAAAGCATAATTTATAGATATGCGTTTTTGACGCGATGTTCCCAATCGCTTATTGCAATTTATCCTGTGTTTTTGAGTTTAAATACTCCTCTTTTTTCTTTGATGCCATCCGTTTTCCCTCAACACAGGTGTCTATACGTCCCATATATTTGACCCTAGGGAGTGTTTGTCAATTACAGTGAGGCACCCCACCGATTTGGTCCCGACTATGTGAAATGAAATAATTAACTAAAATGAAATAAAATCGAAATTCATAAAACTCATGGAAAGCATTTTCATATGTTTTGCAGTAAATATCTGGGTTGGATAAAGGAATCTCTATTTCTTAACGAGAGTTTCTTCAATTATTTTTCTATGAATTTTTTTTTTTAAGATTTGGTGCATAACTAGAATGGTCTATCCTAATCATATTTCAGGTTTAAATATAATATGTCACTAGCGTGGTTTCTGAGATAACATAAGATAAATATATTCCGTTTTTGGCAAATTTCCTATAATTTCAGTATAACCTAATTCAGACAAAACAAGAAATTTAGTAAAAAAAATACAATTCGAATTACATTAATACATGATCCCATTTTATATATATATTAAGATGTATTTGTTTGTATGGTGTTTCAACACATGTAAGATGATATGACGGTTGATTTGTTTTTGTACTGGAGGCAGACCACCCACCTTTCCTGGGTATAACCAGTACTGTACACGCCCCGCCAGTATATATGAAGAAAAATGCATGATCTCTGCGGAAACATAGGAGCATAGTACCTTTATTGCCTTGCAGATCCTCGGGAAATGTTGGCAGATTTTGGTATTTCCTAAGAACAACTTTTTTTCAGGACTTCTTTATTGTTAGCAAGTATCGTGTACTTCAAGATAATGAGGTAAAAAGCATACATCTTCACACATGTTTTTGGCGGAAAAGGCAGTTATAACCTTAACAATTCTAAAAATGTATGCGTTTTGGATAAAAAGAATACAGACTATTTTCTTTAACTGTTAAGTCCTACCGACCCATTTTTTTATTTAAATGGATTCATGTGTAAAAACAGTATACAGTCATCAAGTCAGTAGTATTTAATATTTTAAGTTAATTCCTACCTTTCAGGCAGACATTTATGCGCTAAAGATGAAAAAGCTATAGCTCCTTGGTCTGTATCAAAACACTGAAACTATACTTGATTTTAATGTTTCAACAAATAACTTCATTATTTCAACAGTTCTTTAGGTTCATAATAATGAAATCTAGTGAACAATACATAAATGCAAGACATAGGATTGAAAGAAATGAAAGAGTTTGTCAAATATGTAATTCAACTGATATTGAAGACGAATTTCACTTTGTTTTAATTTGTACAGCTTATAATGATATTAGAAAGAAATATATCAGAAAATATTACATACAAAGGCCAAATATGTTTAAATTTATACACTTCTATAATCTTCAAAGAAGAAAGAACTTTTTAATTTAAGTAAATATTTGTCAGAGGCGTTTACTGTCAGATGTTCTATTCCAAATATTATTTCTTAGAATATATTCAAGTACATCCTCACATAAATTGTTATTTTATATATAATTCCTTTTGTTTTTTGATATCCTTGGATTATTGATTAAAATGTGTGATTTATATGAGCTATGATTAATTAAGGAGTATTAAAAATTGAACTATAAGTGAGTGTGTAGAAGTATGTGTAACCTGTCATGTGATTATAATTATGTATTACAAATTATGTATGTAATGATGAGAAACTGTAAAAGTTTAAGTCAATTAAGTATCTATCTATATATCTATCATAAAAGTTATGTCGCTCTTATACAGGTATGCGCGAAAAGAAATGCGCAAAACAACAGTAGGAAATGTCCCTAATGCATGTTCATGATGTAAACTAGAACGTAAAGGGACAAACAGCAATCTGAACGAGTTATCAAACATTAACATCAGCACCTTGCTTTATGAATCCAGTATCATGTGGACTTTAAAACATGGTTGCATATAATTACGGTTATTAAACTTTGAAGTTCTCATTTTCCTTATTCCACGTAGGTTAAAATATATAATTGGTGCAAAAAAAAATCAACAATAAGGAATAGGCAAATCAAACTTGCTTTGAACTAATGAAATTATTATAAATGTGCAAATCATATACACTTTTTCACTACATTTGTGGTATAATAAGTTTTGTACAATTATGAAAATTACGATACTTTCGCATCAAAGACAATATTTCTATAAGCACAAGTTTCATCCTTATACATTTACATAACTTTTTAATTACTTAAATTACTTCATTTCTTCAACTTTCATCAGTTTTACACACAATATGACCTATTTATGTGTCGACGTGCCGTAAAACATCATTCATTCATTCATTCAATCCAATCCAATCCAATCCAATACAATCCAATCCAATCCACTTCATTTCATTCAATTCAATTCAATTTAATTCCATTCCATTCCATTCATTCATTCATTGTTTGATTTGTTTAATCTGATTCGTAATCTATGCATGTAACGGACTAATCTATGCATGACGCGGAACTGGCCAACTGACAGTATAAGATGTAGCGCCATCGAAAAGGCAGCAATTAATACTGGGTCCTCATGCTTTGACATATGTTGTATCTCTAGGGTTCAACGCAAAACTGTCGCATCTTCTTCTTTATTACAATAGTTTTACATTGAACTCTCGAATTCTGTTGCAAAGATGCACCACTTTGATATATGTGTCTATTAATTATTAATATTTACAGAATCTTTGACACATGGTGTCAATAAATTTGGTACTGGACACACAAAATACGACAGATTCATCTTGGACTTGTAATATTTATATTAGGGATAGATAGCAAATAGCACGAGCTAAATGTCAACTAGCACGGGATATTTGTCAAATAGCACGGGATAACTGTCAAATAGCAAAGGATATATGTCAAATATAATGGGATAGCTGTCAAATAGCACGGGATAGCTGCGAAATAGCACGGGATATATGTCAAATATAATGGGATAGCTGTCAAATAGCACGTGATAGCTGCGAAATAGCACGGGATAGATGTCAAATAGCACGGGATAAATGTCAAATACCACGGGATATATGTCAAATACCACGGGATATATGTAAATACCACGGGATATATGTCAAATACCTCGGGATATATGTCAAATAGCACATCCCATGCTAGCTCTGAGACGCCAACATTAGCTTAGACAATCGTGTAATGTGAGATGATAGTATAGTTTTGCATATACAAACATGTTGCTTCATTGCGACGTCCGTAAGCCAATATGTTTGGATATTTTAGTCATACGCGAATCTTGATGACATTACAGGGATTGGGTGTCCATTCTACTATTTTGTTTAAAACTCTTTTTTTAATCTCAGGGGACGCCGGACCAGTTTCAACCACCTCCCCTTAAATTATGAACGCATAAAAACACAATGTCACTAACGTCTCCATAGCTGCTTACCTAAAACAGAATTCTGACATTGTGCCATGGAACTAAACACTGATAATGTTAAGAATCAAATTAAAAAAAATGTATGTAAGCAAAGTCTATAAACAGCTTTAGTTAGGGTCTTTAAAACAAAATATGCCATATGTAACTTATAAGTTTAAATTATAAACTAATCTATATGTGACACATACAACTATAACAGGATGAGTAATGACTTGTTCGCTTATTTAATCTTCTCGACGGTATTAAAAACGAAGTTAAATGTTACTCTCCAGTTAAAGGAAACAATCTTAATCGTTCATATGCCTGTTGATGGAGGAATAAGGACTTTAATTATTCTTTTCGACGGTACTAAAACGACTCAACTGTGCTTGTTTCTGCTACTTTATACAAATAGGTTACAAAACGATGTAAAAGTTTGCTCTCTTTTTTAAGGAAACCATGTTTATTATTCATAAGAAAACGGTAAAAAATAATTCGCATATTTATTTTGACAATTTCCCCTACATACGAGTATATACTGACTGTTTTGCCGCCGTCGTGGTTTAGCGATAGCCCCATCGACATGCAATATTCGTTTATTTAAAGATAAAAGAAGATAACCAGGCTTAAGTCTTTTAAAGTACGCCAAACACTGTTGTAGCCAATAAAGATTTATGCGCGAGTTTGGATTTGGGATCCTGGATACGGCCGAGAGTGTCTACATGATAACGCGTGGTGTTAGATGTACCAAAATTGGAGTGAAAATAACTCCAGATTATAATACCATCAGCGAGAAGGTCTCTCGGTTTACTTAATTTAATTTGCAGGTTTTGTACATGGCGATAAATACTTAATGCATTCCTGTCTTTCTTTCCGAACACCTATGCATTGTATTATGCTTGTAAGGGACACGCGGTGGTAATCTTGCTTTTTTTTAAAGCTCGTGTCGACCTCGTTAGTTTTTCTACATGACTTGCATATTTGTATTTTTTTCCGAATGTTTGTTATTTGAATAATTAAAGAATATTTTTTTTCCATAATATATACTTATTGTTGATAATATTGTACCTATACTATGTTATGCCCCGCCACGAAAGTGGAACGGGTATATCGCTTTACCCGTGTCCGTCCTGTCTCTCCGACCGTCCGTCCGTACGTACGAAAAACAGTTTTTCGTTAAGTCCATTTTTATGTGATTGTCAGCACTGTCACATGGACACATTTTCTAGTACGCCTTTAGTCAGCAGTGACAAATCAGCAGCCACTCCGTATATTTAAACATAATTATGGTAAACTAACGAAGGCAAATTGAAAAATATACATAATTTGTATTAACCCTTAACCCGCTCAGCACGGTTATAATATCCTTTGTGTCCATTGTAAACCCAGACCAGCCTGCAAGTAACTCGCAGGCTGATCAGGGTTTACAATGTCCGGCTGCTGATCAGTTATTTCCCCAAAACACTCCTTTGTCACATAAATGGAATTGTCTTAATTCAAAGAAAGAACAATCCATTATATATATGTAGCGGGTCAAGGGTTAACTTATATTCAGTGGATTAATACATCGAAGTGCTAATTGTTAATGCTTGACACGCTAATTGTTAATGCTTGACACGCTAATTGTTAATGCTTGACACGCTAATTGTTAATGCTTGTCACGCAAGTTTGCCGTGTGCCACATGTCTCGATGAAGTTAAAATAAATGCCCTCTTCGGTTTAGTTTACAATATGTTTTGTTTCAAAAACGTTAAACATGTCGGGGGAATTTTGTGGATATATACATTGTATACGTGCTACTTATATTCAAGTTTTAAGGGGGTACATCAGCATTTCCTTGGTGGTCCAGGGGTCCGATCAAATATTGGCAAATATTGATAGTTTCTGTTATAAAGGGGCTTTAGCATATTGAATGATCCTAAAAGTGAAAATTAACAAGGAAATTCAATTTGCACAGTTGTACGTTCTATCCTAGGTTACGCGCCAGGCTTAATTCAAACGGGTTTGCTCTGTTCCATTCAAAATGTATAATATATAATGTATAATGTATAATATATAATGTATAATATATAATGTATAATGTATAATATATAATGTATAATGTATAATATATAATGTATAATGTATAATATATAATGTATAATATATAATGCATAATGTATACTATATAATGTATAATATATAATGTATAATGTATAATATATAATGCATAATGTATAATATATAATGTATAATATATAATGTATAATGTATAATATATAATGTATAATGTATAATATATAATGCATAATGTATAATATATAATGTATAATATATAATATATAATGTATAATGTATAATATATAATGTATAATATATAATGCATAATGTATAATATATAATGTATAATATATAATGTATAATGTATAATATATAATGTATAATATATAATGTATAATATAGTGATTTAACATGTTTGACGGGGACAATCCGTTGCTAACACCATAATTTGATTGATGATATTTTCATTATAAATTATAACATTTTTAAAATGTAAGATTATTTTAGAAACTAGTATGATGTGTGATGTACTCTCCCTTTAAAAGTGTCTGAACTCATTTATCTACGTGTAGATGCTGCAACATGTGCAAGCATTGATTTCGAATATATCTACTACTCAAAGATCATTTTCAGACATATGAGCTAGAAAAAAATATATTTTTATGATGGCAATGCAAACCCGAACCAACAATTTGGCAATAACATAAACGTTACAGGGCATAAATAACAGAATCTAAACAAAACTGCGGATCATAGTACGGCATTAAAAGCGCTCGCAGAATCTGCAAATATCATCAAAAGTGGAGTAGTTAGGCTTTAATGGTCTGGATGACAGACATGTAGACAGCTATTACGTTCAGACAGTGATGATCAAAGATGGTATTCGGCATGCCGCAGCTTTTATAACTGGAGCCGAAATTGACTTTCACATTCCCACTTATGTTGGTTCACTTGATTGTATTGTGGTTGTAGTATGGTTGTAGTATGGTTGTAGTATGGTTGTTGCATATGATTGAAATACGTGTACATGTCATACATACAAATGCATCGAAGAGAATCCAGAAAGAAAACTGCTAGAAACTTGAGTATACACAGTCATATATATATTCAATTCAAAGGCGACCGTCGTAGGACACACACGTATGGCAAAGTTTAGTGAGAACAATTCAGCAATCGGTGAGTTGAAGCACGTGCCGTATCATTTCTTGGATGTCCCTCGTATGCAATACTATGACAGAATACTCACTATGACATAATTCTTACTATGACAGACTTTTCACTATGTTCTCACTATGACAGAATTTTCACTATGACATAATTCTCTTCACTATGACAGAAATTTCACTATGACAGAATTCTCACCATGACAGCATTTTCAGTCATATTGTTGTTTGAAAGTGAAACATGCGAACTAATGAACATTTAGTTTGAATGCATTCGTACAAATGAGGAGTCTGTAAAAAATAAATAAAAAATACAAGGGCCTCAGTGCCCTGAAGTGGATGGCCACATTTGAAATGACCCCAATTGTTCAATATGTTCTGGCCACAAGTTCTTACAACATTAGTTAACGGCCTGTTCTTAAACATTAATTTATTTGAGACAAAGGAAAATAAATTTGCTATTAACCTGTTTGTGTTTTACACTAATAGTATTGATGACAGGAAAAATTAATGACTTGCAACTGATGTTAACTATATTTATTGATTGGTGTACTTCAAACACTATGTTTATAAATACGTTTAAAAGTATCAAAGTAATTAAGACCATTTTCTGAGCCAAGACCTGTTCTTATTTTCCAGTGTAGTAATGATATAAATTCCTAGTATATAATGAGGTATCAGCAACTTTAATTCCCCCTTAAATTTCAGATTTAATTCACCTTTAATGGCATCTAAATTTTCACAAAATACCTGAATTTTGTTATAGTTTAAGTTTAAAAACCAATATATTTTTTAACAGATTCTTCAAACCAAATTGAAAATAGATAATTAGTTTGATAATCGGATTACATTCAGTCACCGCTTTACAGAACGCATTCAAAATTTGAGCAAATTATGATGACAAATGCATGTTTTATTAGCATTTAAAAGTGAGGTGCTTTTAAGTGCCGTCTAATGTATATTCAAACCAAAAAGGCAAATATACACCTGTGGCGCTTGCAGAGGATGATGGTTTTATCACACGAGCATAATAAGTGAAATACCAAGCGAAGTAAATAAACGTTGGTCTTGATAAAACTAAAAAACATTTTAAACTTATTGGCTACCCTGTGAAATGTAATATCTAATTAACGGTGAAGATATGTCACAGATCTTTTTCTACGTCATTAGTGAGCCGTATTGTAAAATGATATCTTTGAAGCACAAATCTGCTCTTGAAACAAATCAAGATGTCGGTTTGTCCACTGAAGATAGCGGTAGGTCATATAGGTGATCGGTCATTACGTAAACTTGAGAGAACTTCAACGGCTAAGTCCAGGATAAGGAGGAAGATGAAATGCATGACTGTGAATCTTAGGTGCACTATGTATATATAAGTAATTTCTTAGTGTAGTTTAGCATAATTATTATGATGATTTTTTACAGTTTTGAGAATAAATTTTCTAGCTTCTAACCAAGATACCAAAACAGCTATTGCCAAAACCGGTTGAAACATTTTGAATATGAATCCCGTTTTTGCATAGATACTTTCGTATCTATCTCAATCTTGAATTTATTGTTGAGAAGTGTTTGCCAGTTACTTTACAGCCGATCTGACCTGAAGCAACAATAAAAAAAAAAAGTCATTTGATACTTTTAAACATTGTCCAGTTGTCAACATCAATCCTTTGGATCAAACGAGCGCCCTGAAACAATAAAAACAAGATGCTAGGGACACCGGATTGGATATATGTCAATAGGAAAGGTTTAACCCATGTTATTCATGTTTGATCCATTTAGTGTTGTCCATTGTTTGAATACAATCAAATGTGAACGTTAATGCATTCGTGGTTACTGTTAGATGTGGTAGGAAGGGCTAATCGTTGTACTACAACTTAATGAGATTCAGTTGTACGTAGGCATTATGTTTGTCAATCTTCTGAATATTCACGTATGCCGGGGTTAGTATGTGGGTTAGTATGTGAGTTTCGAACATGTTATTTTTTCAAATAACTAAGCTTAAATATATGCTCATACGTGTTTAATGCTTAGATCTAAAAGCTTAGATCAGAGACTAGATACAGTTATTAATCATAATTGTAGCCTAATAATATATAATATATTCTTCACCAAAACTACTATCAACTTGTATATATGTTTACTATGTTGCTTTGTAAAGAGAGCCTCAGGGAAGATTAGTATTTTTAATAACTGGGTTACCCTCTTAAAATAAAGTCTTCAATTCAATTCAACAATGGGGGCTCTAGAAAAAAAACTGCAACGGCTCTCTCCGTATGATTCATTAGAAACCAACGTTATAAAGTAGTTAAATGTTTTAAATTTCTCTTGGAGAGCAACATTAACCCCAGACTGGTATTCGAGTCATTCCACACAGGTAATACTGACACTTGGCAATTCATTGAGTGACAGTCTAGTGTCACGTGTCATTGTCTCTGTCAATAAAATATGTATTTGAATCTGTATGATATATGTTGTTTTTGATTCATTTAGAGCGTTAATGTGTTTTATATGTATAAATTGTGGCGTAATTGTGTGGGTGTTCATGATGTAGCAATGTTGGGAAGTTGCCGGTGTTATGATTGATTATTACCTTATAGACAACCTTGAATAATTATTTTCACACACAGACAATACATGGAGAACAAGAGCAGTCTCGAAACATATATCGAGTGTCTCAGGAAATGCATTATTTTACGCGTATCTTTAGATGAATAGTAAACGATAAGCATAGTCGATAGTTGCGATTTATTCGTCTTACTTTATGTCAGTATGTGCATATATCAGTTGGTTTGTGGTTGAATGGTATTTTACGTCATTTGCAGTACATTTTTAAAGCTATATAATTATGACGGTCGAGTTTTAGTGGTGGAGGCAGACCACCCACTGAATCAGTAATGCCCTCGCAGACGTAAGAATCGACACAGTCGAGATCCGAGTGGGATTTGAACCCGCAGCGGTGAAGGGCGAGACAAACTCGGCGTCTTTACCATCCGGCCATGGATGTGATTATATCATAATTAACAACATAGATTATTTATATGAATTAAACTTCTTAGCAACACAATTAAAACTTATCCGTGACAGTTGAACACCCGCTTTATTTTTAGTTTAGAGAATATTATTTAAACAATTAGCTTATGATGGATAGTATAACGTATGCATAAACAGTCAAGTCTGAGAGGTATTGGTATAACAAATTTGTTATTAAGGATACTATGCCTTTACACTGTCCTTCACTGGTTAAACAAATTGTTAAAGCTGCATACACTGTAGTTAAATCGCATGTGTCTTTGTAGGCGTATCTTTTTTGGTTGTTGCAATTTCATGTTCACTAACTTATGGAAACATCGAGTTTTTAAACGATCAAACCACCTCGAGTAAGCACATCGTACCTTTACACTGACATGGTACCTGATCACTGCACACGCAACAGTACAATTTTCAGAGGAAAATGCTGCCCCTTTTGGGACGCGAACACGACGCTCTGGCGTTCTATTCATGATCTATAGAGATTCTTGATAGCATGGTTTATTTAGCTTTATCATATAACATGTGGTGTGGGAGTGTAATAACACCATTCAATATGTTCGATATTCCACTAGTGGTATAACATAACGTTAATGACGTAATGGACGTCACGCTAATGTACGTTTTCTGACGTAATGTGAAGTTATAGGTTATGTTATAAATATAATCTCAGATTCATGCTTATTTATTATTGACTTTATTAAACTCATTGGCAAGAGCCTCGCATTATATCATTTTGCCAACTCGTTTAATAAATTCAATAATGAATGAGTACTCATGTAAGATCCTCTATTTGTAGTATATATAGTAAAGACTAACTTAACATATTTGAACATATCTCAAGATGTATCAAAATATAGTCCATCATGTTACACATGGAAATTAACCTTGCGTGAACTAAAATTATATTTATCAAATTCAAACTAGGATTATGTCTCATAACAACATTTAATAGTTTGATTTTTTTAGTTGTTAATAGGTTTGTGTCAAATCTACTTGGAAACCATATATAGGCTATATCGTTGTTACCTGTACGAAGGCTAAATTAAATGTGATATATTACGCATCGATTTCTGGCTTATATACCGACCTTTTTGGATGTTTATAATAAGAGACTAGACCCTGCTACAAGCAATGATTTAATGGAAAAAACTAGACCATGCAGCATGCAAGTTTTTTAATAAGAAACAAGAGTCGGCTACATGTAAGTATTTAATAAGAATTTAAACCCTGCTACATGTAAGTTTTAATCAGAAAATGGACCCCGCTATATGTAAGTATTTAATAAGAAACTAGACCCTGCTACATGTAAGCATTTAATAAGAAAGTAGACCCTGCTACATGTAAGTTTTTAATAAGAAAATAGACCCTGTTACATGTAAGTTTTAATAAGAAACTAGAACCAGCTACATGTGAGTTTTTAATAAGAAACTAGACCCTGCTACATATAAATTTTAATCAGAAAATGGACCCCGCTACATGTAAGTATTTAATAAGAAACTAGACCCTGCTACATGTAAGTTTTTGATAAGAAACTAGACCCTGCTACATGTAAGTTTTTAATAAGAAACTAAACCCTGAAACATGTAAATATTTAATAAGAAACTAGACCCTGAAACATGTATTTAATAAGAAACTAGACCCTGAAACATGTAAGTATTTAATAAGAAACTAGACCCCGAAACATACACATTTTAGTAAATAAATAAGAGCACGTCAATAAGCAACATGTTGACCAATTTTGTACTCATCACTGGATACCCCTGCATGGGAATGACTTAATTCTCTTCTCCCTAAAGTATGATACCAAAAATAATGTTACGTCTTCAACTGAAAAAGACATAAGAGCTAATATCAATTATTCTACTGAAAACACTATATAAAAATGACCGTACTACATGGACATTTTAATTATAATCTAGACCCAGCCACATATGTTTAAAAAAAGAAAGAAAGAAAAGAAACTCCTCCGACTACATGCAAGTTTTTAATAATAAACTAGACAAGACTGCATTTACGTTTTCAATGAGAAACTGACCCTGCTAGATGTTATGTTTTTAATTAGAAACTAGACCCTACAACATGTATTTTGATAAGGAACTAGATCCTGCTAGATGTAAGTTTTTAATTAGGAACTAGACCCTACATCATGTATTTTGATAAGGAACTAGACGCTGTTACATGTAAGTTTTTAATTAGGAACTAGACCCTATACGATGTATTTTGATAAGTTTTTCAGTAGGAACTAGATCCTGCTAAATCCTGCTACCTGTAAACACTTAACCCTTATATAATTACGTTTTACATAATTTCTGGACTTACTTTACTACATGTTAGTTAGAACTAGACACTAGCCGTTACTTGTTAGCGTGTTCTTTTATTTTTTTAAAAAAATATACCTTGCTACATGTAAGTTTTGAAATAGTTACTGGACTTTTATTTAGGAACTTAACACCGCTATGTGTAATTAGTATGAGAACAACTATACTTTGTTAATATTTTTAATAAGGAACTATACCTTGTGTTAACATTTTTAAAAAGGAACAATACCGAACTATACCTTGTGTTTATATTTTAATAAGGAAGTTTTTAATAAGGAACTATACCTTGTGTTAATATTTTTAATAAGGAACTATACCTTGTGTTAATATTTTTAATAAGGAACTATACCTTGTGTTAATATTTTTAATAAGGAACTATATACTTTGTGTTAATATTTTTAATAAGGAACTATACCTTGTGTTAATATGTTTAATAAGGAATTATACCTTGTGTTAATATGTTTAATAAGGAACTATACCTTGTGTTAATAATTTTATAGGAAACGTTATCCTGATATATATATGTATATGTTAATAAGACCTTGTTTAAGGATCTAACTCCTGTTGCATGCAAGATTTTAGTTAAAATCTAGATCCCGCTATCCAATTATCAACCGGATCATACTACGTGAAAGTGTTTTCTTCTAAAAGTGTATTTATTTAACTATGTACGTTTGGCAAATGTTGAACCCTTCTAATTTATTTTCTTTATGCAGCTTGTGTACACACAACAGTTCAAGAAGAACAAACGGCCTAAGTCTTAGCGCTTCTTTAATAACATCAAAGCTCATTGATGACTGAATGAATACAGGTATCATATCTTATCTTACATGATCTAACAGTCTGAATAGCATGCATTTTTATGTGTCGACAACTCATTTAATATGAATCAATCTATTCTTTTTCAAGTGGATCTCTGCTCGGATATAGCTCGTTCCAAGTGCATATCTTTATACTACCCTTGAAATTAGACAAAAAGTGTGTATTTTAAATTACAGTTTGTTTGCAGTTTTCATAGAGGAAATAAAACCACTGGATGTTAACAAAACCCGACATGTCTTTTATCAAGCTTTCTTACAAGTAGAATACCGCCGCCAATTCAGATAGATTTCTGATTGAAACACTCTCACGACCTTCAGAAATGAGTCTACGATTTAGAGCGACCAAATAACGAGCACCAATTTCACAACATTTAAAAACAAAACATACACGCTACATTTATGACTTTAAGAAACAAAACACGCAAGCGACAGTGTTGCAACCTTTAGAAAGAACATCCGTGAAACACGTCTCCGACCGTTAGCAACAAAACATACATGCAATCATTCACGAGATAAAGACAAACCACATAACGAGCACCATTTTCACGAACTTCAGAAAAAAAAACTACAAGCAACACTTTTACGACCTTTAGAAGCACAAACTATATTAGAAACAATATGTACATGTATATATGCCACACCAACCCTCAAAATACGCAAAACAACCTTTAGAAACACGCAACGTAACCTTCAGAAACACACAAACGTTAACAACATTCTAAAATACACAACATAACCTTCAGATACACGCAAAACTTCACAACATTCACACACACTTTCAAAAGCACGCAGCACTTTACGACATTCAGAAACACGCAACACGTTCACAGCTTTCTAAAACACGCATCACTTTCACGACTTTCAGACACACGCAACACTTTCACGATTTTTAGACACACGCAACACTTTTCACGACCTTCAGAAACACGCAATACTTTCATGACCTTCAGAAACACGCAATACTTTCACGACCTTCAGACACACGCAACACGTCTTACGCCTTTCAGAAACACTTTCACAGCCTTCTAAAACACGCAACACTTTTACGACCTTCAGACACACGCAACACTTTCACAACCTTCAGAAACGCGCAATACTTTTACAACCTTCAGAAACACGTAACACTCACGACCTTCAGAAACACGCAATACTTTCACGAGCTTCAGAAACACGCAACACTTTTACGACCTTCAGAAACAGTAAACACTTCACTTAGGCAATGTCGTCCAATTAAACACGTTTGAAGTGACAAAAACGTGAACAGCCATAGAACATGTGGCTATTTCACTGACTGCTGTTGGTAAGGGCGTTTTACGGCAATGCCACGCGCAATAAGGCTTATGAGACGTACACGGTGTTTTGTTTTTCTCTTTCACACTAAATAATGAGTTTTACACGAGGGTCAGCTAATAAGAACTTTGTGTATGCCCCTCGTGTCGTATAGCAATCGTGATTCATGGTGGACGCACACTTTAGACTGGGAGGTCGACATGTGACGTGAAGGTTATATACAAAACACACAAATGACATAGCAGATTGCCAGGTCACTTTCTTTGTCACTTTGTTTGAATTCCTATGCCCACTTTGAAATATAAATATTTTAAATATTTTATTGATTCAAAGACATGCCTACACATTGTCAATACTAAACAATGTTGCATATTTAATTTTACCGTGGGGTATAATAAATGTTTGCAAAAACTACGTAACTACCATGTAAAGCTCTAATAAGATACGCGGACACGTTCGGTTGATATACCTTCATGAATTAAACAACATAGATAATTATTTTATGGTACAATAAAAACTGTTCCTCATTCTTCAAGTGTTTAAATTGTTCAATAATTACGTTATAATTAATTAGGTTATTACCGGGTCTATAAACCTATTCGTTTTTATGTTAATTTTTATAATACTCCTATGTGTTATGAATAAGACATTATCATAAATTCTTAGCGGTCGCTGTCATGAGACTTTCTTACAATTTATAGCAAATAAAAAACAATTTCTAGAATATATGACACCTACACACTTTTCGAAACTTATGTGCGCATATTAATACAATAGTATTCGTGTTGCAATTCGTTCTTTGTTTATTTAAAGATGTTAATATTGTTTCTTTGTTTGCCAAAATAAATGTTAATATTTCAAATAATATCTCATTTTATTAACATAACAAAAAAACCAAAACTTAAGAAATACTATTTGTTGTATGTTTCAGACCCTTTCTGTGCTGCTTAGGGTAATATTCTTAAAATCAAAGCAAAAAAGAAACACACATATTTCAAGAACTGAACGCTACACTTAATATATTAGTGGTCACGTTATTTCATGTTGATATGATTATGTATAATAGGAATTGTATTGTATGGTGTTCCTTTAGGGCCATCGTATCATTGCATCCATTGACCAACATGACATGTTCCTGAGTCTTATCAGACTTAGTGCATGTAATAATTTGAAAAGTGCCAGCGTTACATCCTCGAAAATTCAAGACCTATTCGGACGAGGATAATAGCATTTATTCTTCTTCATTTTATTTTTCTTGTTCTGTGTCTGTGAAATCTGTAAAGTTTAGACGTTCAGCATGCATACCAATTACCACAGAATCCAGTATATATATTTGATACTTAGAGCCAGCACAGACATATTAATAAACAGATAGGAAATTCAACGTTTCATAAAAAGTTTCCTATCTGAATCAGTGAAGTAGCCAAAATATCATGCGGCACCTAACTTTTCCTTCTATCTCCTTTCTCATTTATTCATTGGTTTTGATGAGAATTCATTCAAAAGATTCGTATTTGAATATCAACATGGAATTATAATAATTATATTAATGGTCAACATAAGACGTTGTAAAAAGAAGTTGATCAAAGATAAAAATCCCCTTATTTTTGGATTTTCTCTTAAAATCAACGTTTGAAATAGTAAAAGTTTTTGTTGAACACCTTTTTTGAAATGGTAGAGTAAGAAAAATGCTATTATTAACAGGAAAATTAAATTTTTGATGAACAACAGAATCTTGTTTCTATAAAACTCTTCAAGATGCAAGTGTTTAAAGTTAGGCAACATTTTGTGAAATTTTCGCACTGTCCCACGTGAAAATTCGGGTTCCACAGTGTGCTTATTATTAAGTCTGAGCTAGTGAGTGTAATCATTTTGGTATAAATTAACATCAGTTAAGGAACGTTGTTTTCGTACGTTACCTACGTATATGTGACTTTATGAACTGAATGTTGTTTAACGGTTCATCAACACAGTATAGGTTATTTAGAGCCGCCCCAGAGACAGGGGACGGATACATATGAATCCGGGAACCGTGCCCTACTCTTATTGTCGAATAGATTACTATGGTTCTTTAACGTGCTCGGAGGATAGACCGATACACGGGACCGCCCGGTTTACGTCCCAATCCGACGGACGAGGCTAAGGGAAAGTGTCTTGCCCAAGAACACACCGACGGAACTCAGTGGCACCACGGAGGATTGAACCCGGGTTACAAATCCGCCGTGCTACCGACTGAGCCACGCCAGCCCTCCGTGACTTTATGAGTTTTTGATAATGAGAATCTCACATTCGTGTTAATTTATTGTTGAATTTATTAAACTTGTTGGTAAAACGATATGATGTGACGGCTGTCAAACGCGTTTAATAAATTAATAATAATTGTGCACTCGGGCATAATCCACTATCAATAAATAATAATAATAAAAAAAAACACCATTATATGACTTCCTTGCCAAATGCCTATTTTGTATCTAGCGTATTTCCGCGTTACCTACCTTTTCTTAAAACATCTCCGAATACAGTATAATTTTCGCTTGTAGAACAATTCCAGCGTTCCGTTCTGAACTGATATTGGCACTCGCGGATTCCCATGCGAGCACCATCACTAATACACAGCAGGGACTCCGGGTTATTTTTACACACTTCAACTTGCTGGAAAACGAGGCCTGGAACTTCCTTGCATGTGTCGTCCTGGAGACCGCTTGTGCCTAACGCAGCAATACCCAGGTACCTGCAGCATATAGAATATAAAACATAACATTATCTTATTTATTTATATTCAAGCAGTCTTACCATGCTAATTAAGAATTAATTATGGTCAAAACTCGTCTGCCTTGCGTAAAATATAATATACAGAAGGAGATGAGTCGCATCACAGTGAAACCTGCTCAAAATATCACCTCTGTTAAGGTACCACCTGCTTTAAAAGATCACCATTTATGTCTCCAATGATACTGTTGTATATTAAAATGCAACTGTATTAAGACACCACCTGTATTAAGAGACCACTTCTGCTCTTGTTTAATGTTCTCTTTATACAGGGTTGACTGTATATTTATATTTTAATTTCGTTATTCAAAGGGAAGCTGATTGGGATATGCATACTTGATCTAAAAACTGACCATGTGACGTCGACCTGTCTCAAACAGCCAACGAGAGACGATTGATCTAGAAATTGACAATGCGACGTCGGTCTGTCTCCATCAGCCAATGAGAGACGATTGCTCTAAAAACTGACCATGCGACGTCGGCCTTTCTCCATCAGCCAATGAGAGACGATCGATCTAAAAATTGACAATGTGACGTCGGCCTGTCTAAATCAGCCAATGAGAGACGATTGATCTAGAAATTGACCATGTGACTTCGGCCACCAATGAGAGGCGATTGATTTAGACATTGACCATGTGACATCGACCTCTCCGTGGCCGAATGGCTAACGACGTGGTGTTGTAAACCTTCGCCTCTCACTGCTGCGGGTTCGAATCCCACTGGGAGCTCGACTTGTAAGTGAGGAAGCGTCAGTCATATATAACTTTACATGTGTTCAAAATTACGTAAAACACCATACAAACAAACAAACAAACTTGTCTCCATCAGAAAATCTAAAGCTGGGCATCAACAAATGAACGGTAAGTTTTTCTGTATTTTTTGGAGAAAAACTGATTTAATGTAGGTCTTTAAAGCGCATAGTTCCATTAATTAAGGACCTTTTCCCAAACCTACGTGGTCATTGAAAGGGGGGGGGGGGGGGGGTGGTGCGATGGCGGTGGCGGGGGGGGGGGGGCGGGGGAAGGTCGGAGGGGGAAGCATGTATTAAAGCTGAAGTATATACATGCAGATCCGGTTGTAGTTTTATTGTCCAGCCCGGTTACGGATCTCAACTTAGCAATCACAATGTCGTCCGGGTGTATGTGTGTCAGTCCGTCCGTTCATTTGTCCTTGTACGACTTTAATTTGTTTATATCTTCATTCCTTCATGATTTTTACTAAACTTCAACAGAATTTTCCTTATATGCATCTTACATCGTTTGCAACATTTTGGGTTGCTGTGACCTTTTTTCGACGAAATATAGGTCACGTCCGGTTTCCGCTACGACATGCGTAACTTCATCCTTTCTTGCAGGATTTTCACCAGACTCCGCCGGAATGTTCCTTATATGCATCTAATTTCATGGCTTGCGGTGACCTACTTTAAACCTACTTTGAATGAAATATAGTTCACGTCCGGTCTTCGCTACTAATATGCATCCCCAACCCCCATCCCGCTGTTAATGACATTAATTGAATTAACTATTAAGTATGTAAGGAACGAATATCTCATGCGACTGACCTTGGTGTTGGTCAAACCAAATAACTGGACTACTTAACCATAAGGCTCGACATGCATGCCGTGGCCTTCTAGTCTTTGAATAGCAGTGGTAAATTGTATATTATCTATGGTGTAGCTGTATAATGGGCTGTACTTTACTTGTATGCATGTATACTTTTTATACATATAATGCATTATACATATAATGCAGATCCTACTAATATATTTTAATATATTTACCACAGACACAAGGTTTATTGGACGGTTATCATCCGACACGATTTTTTTCATGCAATTGTTCCAACGTGGACATACAGTCATCTGTGCACATTACCTGTCCCCACCCCCACCCCGCACCTCCAACCCCTCCCCCACCCCTGGAAATAATTCCTTTAGAAGTCAATCTCTGTCACCCTTAATTATTACAGTGACATGAGCGCACCTGAAGAAATTATTTATTACACCAGTTCATTCATTTTGCCACACTGTATGCGTTGACAATTATCACCTTTCTTAATTTATGTAATGACATGTTCTTACTTACCGCCACTTTGCATTATTGCGTGGTCTTAATTTGATTATTAAGCTGTGTTTTATAGAATGCAAATTGATAAAAACGTTAATCAATTCACATTCTATCACATAATCAGTGTTACCGTCGTGTAGGTATATAATGCAGTAGTAGTATGCGCGCAACCACCACATGTAGGTCACCACCAATTTTAAAGCATTCGAATGCAGCCAGTATTATAATCAAAGTACTGAAAGTACTGAGAATGCAAGGTTTGATAGGAAAAGAGTTTAAGAGTTGGAACAACATATTCCGAATTGACTTGTTTAGACGATATTTCATCAACATCTGGGTAGAATTTACATGCAGCATCCAAACTGACGGATTTTATTTCATTTCGGATTTGCCGCGGTCTCAATAACCCGTAGCTTTTCTAACTCCAAATCGGCCTGTTTGGGCTCGCAGTAGAAATTAGGCAGAAGCCCAGAAGCAGTAGTTCTAAAAGTATCTACATCCGATTTTCCGTTTATTTCTGTTATAATTAGTGTATCTTTTAAGTGGTCTAGAAGACGTTCCTTCATGTATTTAAAGCTATACTGTTACACACCAGAATCTGCTAGAAATTCTTCCATTTTAAGTATTAAATCATTGACAGATATTTGTTCCTCGTCGTTTTCTTCGAGGAACGGGACTGTACGGAGAAAAGCCTCATCACGTTTGACTGCACCGGAACCAAAAGTTACTTCGCAAAACTATCGAGGCTTTCCTTTGCCTGTCCTGAAACAAACACTGCACTCCTGGTGATAAATGGCATCGACTGCATGAAGATCATGTACCGTTTGAATGCGAGTAAAGACCTCATTAGACCAAGAATCGTTTATTTTTTCGCATGCTTCAACTATCCGCTTCTAAAAATCATAGGTTCTTATAGAAAAGATAGATTTTGTTTCATTTCCGAAGCTTGTTAACCCTACTGGTTTGCCACAAAATAGGCGGTCTTCCCTAAATGAAAATGATCTATCAAACCTAAGCGTGCGTTTCGGATCGTCTTTCCATGTAGTAGTTTCACATTTTCTCTTGTGCCCTGCTATTGATTTAGGACTGATATATGTAGCTCTACATGTTTTATGAACATTTTGCACAGGCTATACACATAACTTGTCGCCACGAGCTATACTTGCTCTATTTACACCATCACACACTTTCTTCATTAAATAACAGTATCTTGTCCATTGTCAAGACTGTCCTTGCAAATTGAACAAATGTTCATTTTCGAAAGTAAAACAGAGCTACTATCAAAGCTGTACTATCATAAAGAAACTGCAGAAAACATGAACTTGAAGATATAAGACTGTATTCTGTTTTGATTAAATAAGTGCTATACATTACACGAAGTGCTGACTCGAAGTACGCTGACATTTTTGTTTTATTAATATTATGACGAAACGAGGTACGAAACTGAGTACGAAATGAAATTACTTATTTTGATACTAAAATAGTTTCTATACATATCGTTTTCTTGTCAACCCACCTTATAAAATCATCCAAACATAAATTGAAAAAGTAATATGTATAAATGTATACAGGCGTTAATTTAGGGTACAATTTTCAAATGCAAATAACTAGTACGAACAGGCAAGATTGTAAAGGAACTAGTAACCGGATAGCGCCACTATCCGAATTTCGAAATACGCTACAATGTTTTTCTTTTGAACCAAATTTGTCCAATTCTTGTTTTCTAATCATATATTTATATATTGTTTTAGAAACAATTGAAACATATTCTGTTGCTATTTGTCCGGGGTGTTTTGTTACTTTCACTTGCCTAATATAATAATCCATCTCACCCTAGGGTCGAGATAAAATTCACGCGCACCAACATCCGGTATGCAGGAAAACATGCAAAAACGTTAGTAGCTGGCGACGTCAACGCACCATGAAAAATTCTTATAATCTTAGTTGTCATTTCTCAGAAGTATGATTTTGATACTGTTTTATACAAGAAGTTGTATTTAAATGTTTGCATTCCATATTTAGTGCCGTCTTTATTTTTGTATGGCCAAGTAGGTGGCCAAATGGTTAACGACGTTGCGTTGTAAATCTTCTCGCCTCTCACCGCTGCAGGTTCGAATCCCACTGGGAGCTCGTGTTGAAAGTGAGGAGGTGTCGATTCTTACGGATGGCGGGAGGTGTACAGTACTGGTTCTACCCAGGAAAAGTGGGTGGTCCGTCTCTATCACATAAAGATCGACCGTCATATATAACCTTACATGTGTTGAAAATGACGTAAAACCCCTGTACAAATAAAAGGATTCCCCACCCACCCCACCCACCCACCCCACCCACCGACTTCCTCCTTTCTCTCCAAGTATGTGATTACCTGTTGAACACTCATTGTCAGCTGTTTGTGAATTTGTGAATTCACGTGACTTCTTTCCTCGGCTTAGGTATATGATCCTTTTATTATTATTATTATTATTATTATTATTTATTTTTACATTTCTTTACTTTTCGAACAGGTCTCGAACATGTCTTGCCTCATGTGGTTAATAATGTTTATATGTGTTACTTTGGTTGTCGGACATATCTTTGGTTGTCGGACATTTCTTGTCAATAGCCTTTGTATTACCATGGTTAATAACGTATATCACAGCCCATTAGTGTAAAACATGCATATAAGATATATAGTGTGATGACATATTGTTGCTCGAAGGGAGAGATATATGCTTACTTGCTTTTCAAACATTTATTTGATAGTCAAAACATTCAACATTTCTTTGCTTGTCAAACGTTTTGTGGTGCCACTGAGTTCCGTCGGTGTGTTCTTGGGCAAGACACTTTACCTTAGCCTCGTCCGTCGGATGGGGACGTAAACCGGGCGGTCCCGTGTATCGGTCTATCCTCCGAGCACGTTAAAGAACCATAGGAATCTATTCGATAATAAGAGTAGGGCAGGTTCCCGGATTCCTATGTATCCTTCCCCTCTCCCTGGGGCGGCTCTAAATAACCTATACTGTGTTGATGAGCCGTTAAACAACATTCAATTCAATTCCATGAGTAATAAGGTATCTGGTGTAGAAGTAAATCACTATGGTATTCATGCCTGGTGTAGAAGTAAATCACTATGGTATTCATGTCTGGTGTAGAAGTAAATCAGTATGGTATTCATGCCTGGTGTAGACGTAAATCAGTATGGTATTCATGCCTGGTGCAGAAGTAAATCACTATGGTATTCATGCTTGGTGTAGAAGTAAATCACTATGGTATTCATGCCTGGTGCAGAAGTAAATCACTATGGTATTCATGCCTGGTGTAGAAGTAAATCACTGTGGTATTCATGTCTGGTGTAGACGTAAATCAGTATGGTATTCATGCCTGGTGTAGAAGTAAATCACTATGGTATTCATGCCTGGTGTAGAAGTAAATCAGTATGGTATTCATGCCTGGTGTAGAAGTAAATCACTATGGTATTCATGTCTGGTGTAGACGTAAATCAGTATGGTATTCATGCCTGGTGTAGAAGTAAATCAGTATGGTATTCATGCCTGGTGTAGAAGTAAATCACTATGGTATTCATGCCTGGTGTAGAAGTAAATCAGTATGGTATTCATGCCTGGTGTAGAAGTAAATCACTGTGGTATTCATGCCTGGTGTAGAAGTAAATCAGTATGGTATTCATGCCTGGTGTAGAAGTAAATCAGTATTGTATTCATGCCTGGTGCAGAAGTAAATCAGTATGGTATTCATGCCTGGTGTAGAAGTAAATCACTATGGTATTCATGTCTGGTGTAGAAGTAAATCACTATGGTATTCATGTCTGGTGTAGAAGTAAATCAGTATGGTATTCATGCCTGGTGCAGAAGTAAATCAGTATGGTATTCATGCCTGGTGCAGAAGTAAATCAGTATGGTATTCATGCCTGGTGTAGAAGTAAATCACTATGGTATTCATGCCTGGTGTAGAAGTAAATCACTATGGTATTCATGCCTGGTGTAGAAGTAAATCAGTATGGTATTCATGCCTGGTATAGAAGTAAATCAGTATGGTATTCATGTCTGGTGTAGAAGTAAATCAGTATGGTATTCATGCCTGGTGTAGAAGTAAATCAGTATGGTATTCATGCCTGGTGTAGAAGTAAATCACTATGGTATTCATGCCTGGTGTAGAAGTAAATCAGTATGGTATTCATGCCTGGTGTAGAAGTAAATCAGTATGGTATTCATGCCTGGTATAGAAGTAAATCAGTATGGTATTCATGTCTGGTGTAGAAGTAAATCAGTATAGTATTCATGCCTGGTGTAGAAGTAAATCACTATGGTATTCATGTCTGGTGTAGAAGTAAATCACTATGGTATTCATGTCTGGTGTAGAAGTAAATCAGTATGGTATTCATGCCTGGTATAGAAGTAAATCAGTATGGTATTCATGTCTGGTGTAGAAGTAAATCAGTATAGTATTCATGCCTGGTGTAGAAGTAAATCACTATGGTATTCATGCCTGGTGTAGAAGTAAATCAGTATAGTATTCATGTCTGGTGTAGAAGTAAATCACTATGGTATTCATGCCTGGTGTAGAAGTAAATCAGTATGGTATTCATGCCTGGTGCAGAAGTAAATCAGTATGGTATTCATGCCTGGTGTAGAAGTAAATCACTATGGTATTCATGTCTGGTATAGAAGTAAATCAGTAAGGTATTCATGTCTGGTGTAGAAGTAAATCAGTATGGTATTCATGCCTGGTGTAGAAGTAAATCAGTATGGTATTCATGCCTGGTGTAGAAGTAAATCACTATGGTATTCATGTCTGGTGTAGAAGTAAATCAGTATGGTATTCATGTCTGGTGTAGAAGTAAATCACTATGGTATTCATGTCTGGTGTAGAAGTAAATCACTATGGTATTCATGCCTGGTGTAGAAGTAAATCAGTATGGTATTCATGCCTGGTGTAGAAGTAAATCACTATGGTATTCATGCCTGGTGTAGAAGTAAATCAGTATAGTATTCATGCCTGGTGTAGAAGTAAATCACTATGGTATTCATGTCTGGTGTAGAAGTAAATCAGTATGGTATTCATGTCTGGTGTAGAAGTAAATCAGTATGGTATTCATGTCTGGTGTAGAAGTAAATCAGTATGGTATTCATGTCTGGTGTAGAAGTAAATCAGTATGGTATTCATGCCTGGTGTAGAAGTAAATCACTATGGTATTCATGCCTAGTGTAGAAGTAAATCACTATGGTATTCATGTCTGGTATAGAAGTAAATCACTATGGTATTCATGTCTGGTGTAGAAGTAAATCAGTATGGTATTCATGTCTGGTGTAGAAGTAAATCAGTATGGTATTCATGCCTGGTGTAGAAGTAAATCAGTATGGTATTCATGCCTGGTGTAGAAGTAAATCACTATGGTATTCATGCCTGGTGTAGAAGTAAATCAGTATGGTATTCATGTCTGGTGTAGAAGTAAATCAGTATGGTATTCATGTCTGGTGTAGAAGTAAATCAGTATGGTATTCATGTCTGGTGTAGAAGTAAATCAGTATGGTATTCATGCCTGGTGTAGAAGTAAATCACTATGGTATTCATGCCTGGTGTAGAAGTAAATCACTATGGTATTCATGCCTGGTGTAGAAGTAAATCACTATGGTATTCATGCCTGGTGTAGAAGTAAATCACTATGGTATTCATGCCTGGTGTAGAAGTAAATCACTATGGTATTCATGCCTGGTGTAGAAGTAAATCAGTATGGTATTCATGTCTGGTGTAGAAGTAAATCAGTATGGTATTCATGCCTGGTGTAGAAGTAAATCAGTATGGTATTCATGCCTGGTGTAGAAGTAAATCACTATGGTATTCATGCCTGGTGTAGAAGTAAATCAGTATGGTATTCATGTCTGGTGTAGAAGTAAATCACTATGGTATTCATGCCTGGTGTAGAAGTAAATCAGTATGGTATTCATGCCTGGTGCAGAAGTAAATCAGTATGGTATTCATGTCTGGTGTAGAAGTAAATCAGTATGGTATTCATGTCTGGTGTAGAAGTAAATCACTATGGTATTCATGTCTGGTGTAGAAGTAAATCAGTATGGTATTCATGTCTGGTGTAGAAGTAAATCAGTATGGTATTCATGCCTGGTGTAGAAGTAAATCACTATGGTATTCATGCCTGGTGTAGAAGTAAATCAGTATGGTATTCATGCCTGGTGTAGAAGTAAATCAATATGGTATTCATGTCTGGTATAGAAGTAAATCAGTATGGTATTCATGCCTGGTGTAGAAGTAAATCAGTATGGTATTCATGCCTGGTGTAGAAGTAAATCAGTATAGTATTCATGTCTGGTATAGAAGTAAATCAGTATGGTATTCATGCCTGGTGTAGAAGTAAATCAGTATGGTATTCATGCCTGGTGTAGAAGTAAATCACTATGGTATTCATGTCTGGTGTAGAAGTAAATCACTATGGTATTCATGCCTGGTGTAGAAGTAAATCACTATGGTATTCATGCCTGGTGTAGAAGTAAATCAGTATGGTATTCATGCCTGGTGTAGAAGTAAATCAATATGGTATTCATGCCTGGTGTAGAAGTAAATCAGTATGGTATTCATGCCTGGTGTAGAAGTAAATCAGTATGGTATTCATGTCTGGTGTAGAAGTAAATCACTATGGTATTCATGCCTGGTGTAGAAGTAAATCAGTATGGTATTCATGCCTGGTGTAGAAGTAAATCACTATGGTATTCATGCCTGGTGTAGAAGTAAATCAGTATGGTATTCATGCCTGGTGTAGAAGTAAATCAGTATGGTATTCATGCCTGGTATAGAAGTAAATCAGTATAGTATTCATGCCTGGTATAGAAGTAAATCAGTATAGTATTCATGCCTGGTGTAGAAGTAAATCAGTATGGTATTCATGCCTGGTGTAGAAGTAAATCAGTATGGTATTCATGCCTGGTGTAGAAGTAAATCAGTATGGTATTCATGCCTGGTGTAGAAGTAAATCAGTATGGTATTCATGCCTGGTGTAGAAGTAAATCAGTATGGTATTCATGCCTGGTGTAGAAGTAAATCAGTATAGTATTCATGCCTGGTATAGAAGTAAATCAGTATAGTATTCATGCCTGGTGTAGAAGTAAATCAGTATAGTATTCATGCCTGGTGTAGAAGTAAATCAGTATGGTATTCATGCCTGGTGTAGAAGTAAATCACTATGGTATTCATGCCTGGTATAGAAGTAAATCACTATGGTATTCATGCCTGGTGTAGAAGTAAATCAGTATAGTATTCATGTCTGGTATAGAAGTAAATCAGTATGGTATTCATGCCTGGTGTAGAAGTAAATCAGTATGGTATTCATGCCTGGTGTAGAAGTAAATCACTATGGTATTCATGCCTGGTATAGAAGTAAATCACTATGGTATTCATGCCTGGGGTAGAAGTAAATCACTATGGTATTCATGCCTGGTGTAGAAGTAAATCAGTATGGTATTCATGCCTGGTGTAGAAGTAAATCACTATGGTATTCATGTCTGGTATAGAAGTAAATCAGTATGGTATTCATGCCTGGTATAGAAGTAAATCAGTATGGTATTCATGTCTGGTGTAGAAGTAAATCACTATGGTATTCATGCCTGGTGTAGAAGTAAATCAGTATAGTATTCATGCCTGGTGTAGAAGTAAATCACTATGGTATTCATGCCTGGTGTAGAAGTAAATCAGTATGGTATTCATGCCTGGTGTAGAAGTAAATCACTATGGTATTCATGCCTGGTGTAGAAGTAAATCAGTATGGTATTCATGCCTGGTGTAGAAGTAAATCACTATGGTATTCATGCCTGGTGTAGAAGTAAATCAGTATAGTATTCATGCCTGGTGTAGAAGTAAATCACTATGGTATTCATGTCTGGTGTAGAAGTAAATCAGTATGGTATTCATGCCTGGTGTAGAAGTAAATCACTATGGTATTCATGCCTGGTGTAGAAGTAAATCACTATGGTATTCATGCCTGGTGTAGAAGTAAATCACTATGGTATTCATGTCTGGTGTAGAAGTAAATCAGTATAGTATTCATGCCTGGTGTAGAAGTAAATCACTATGGTATTCATGTCTGGTGTAGAAGTAAATCAGTATGGTATTCATGCCTGGTGTAGAAGTAAATCACTATGGTATTCATGCCTGGTGTAGAAGTAAATCACTATGGTATTCATGCCTGGTGTAGAAGTAAATCACTATGGTATTCATGTCTGGTGTAGAAGTAAATCACTATGGTATTCATGTCTGGTGTAGAAGTAAATCAGTATAGTATTCATGCCTGGTGTAGAAGTAAATCACTATGGTATTCATGCCTGGTGTAGAAGTAAATCAGTATGGTATTCATGTCTGGTGTAGAAGTAAATCAGTATGGTATTCATGTCTGGTGTAGAAGTAAATCAGTATAGTATTCATGCCTGGTGTAGAAGTAAATCAGTATGGTATTCATGCCTGGTGTAGAAGTAAATCACTATGGTATTCATGCCTGGTGTAGAAGTAAATCACTATGATATTCATGCCTGGTGTAGAAGTAAATCAGTATATGGTATTCATGTCTGGTGTAGAAGTAAATCAGTATGGTATTCATGCCTGGTGTAGAAGTAAATCACTTTGGTATTCATGCCTGGTGTAGAAGTAAATCACTATGGTATTCATGCCTGGTGTAGAAGTAAATCAGTATAGTATTCATGCCTGGTGTAGAAGTAAATCAGTATGGTATTCATGCCTGGTGTAGAAGTAAATCACTATGGTATTCATGTCTGGTGTAGAAGTAAATCACTATGGTATTCATGCCTGGTGTAGAAGTAAATCACTATGGTATTCATGCCTGGTGTAGAAGTAAATCAGTATGGTATTCATGTCTGGTGTAGAAGTAAATCAGTATGGTATTCATGTCTGGTGTAGAAGTAAATCACTATGGTATTCATGCCTGGTGTAGAAGTAAATCAGTATAGTATTCATGCCTGGTGTAGAAGTAAATCAGTATGGTATTCATGCCTGGTGTAGAAGTAAATCACTATGGTATTCATGCCTGGTGTAGAAGTAAATCACTATGGTATTCATGCCTGGTGTAGAAGTAAATCAGTATAGTATTCATGCCTGGTGTAGAAGTAAATCAGTATGGTATTCATGCCTGGTGTAGAAGTAAATCACTATGGTATTCATGCCTGGTGTAGAAGTAAATCACTATGGAATTCATGCCTGGTGTAGAAGTAAATCACTATGGTATTCATGTCTGGTGTAGAAGTAAATCAGTATGGTATTCATGCCTGGTGTAGAAGTAAATCACTATGGTATTCATGCCTGGTGTAGAAGTAAATCACTATGGTATTCATGCCTGGTGTAGAAGTAAATCAGTATAGTATTCATGCCTGGTGTAGAAGTAAATCAGTATGGTATTCATGCCTGGTGTAGAAGTAAATCACTATGGTATTCATGCCTGGTGTAGAAGTAAATCACTATGGTATTCATGTCTGGTGTAGAAGTAAATCAGTATAGTATTCATGCCTGGTGTAGAAGTAAATCACTATGGTATTCATGTCTGGTGTAGAAGTAAATCAGTATGGTATTCATGTCTGGTGTAGAAGTAAATCACTATGGTATTCATGCCTGGTGTAGAAGTAAATCAGTATAGTATTCATGCCTGGTGTAGAAGTAAATCACTATGGTATTCATGCCTGGTGTAGAAGTAAATCACTATGGTATTCATGTCTGGTGTAGAAGTAAATCAGTATAGTATTCATGCCTGGTGTAGAAGTAAATCACTATGGTATTCATGCCTGGTGTAGAAGTAAATCAGTATGGTATTCATGTCTGGTGTAGAAGTAAATCACTATGGTATTCATGCCTGGTGTAGAAGTAAATCACTATGGTATTCATGTCTGGTGTAAAAGTAAATCAGTATGGTCTTCATGTCTGGTGTAGAAGTAAATCAATATGGTATTCATGTCTGGTATAGAAGTAAATCAGTATAGTATTCATGCCTGGTGTAGAAGTAAATCACTATGGTATTCATGTCTGGTGTAGAAGTAAATCACTATGGTATTCATGCCTGGTGTAGAAGTCAATCAGTATGGTATTCATGCCTGGTGTAGAAGTAAATCACTATGGTATTCATGTCTGGTGTAGAAGTAAATCAGTATGGTATTCATGCCTGGTGTAGAAGTAAATCACTATGGTATTCATGCCTGGTATAGAAGTAAATCAGTATGGTATTCATGTCTGGTATAGAAGTAAATCAGTATGGTATTCATGCCTGGTGTAGAAGTAAATCAGTATGGTATTCATGTCTGGTGTAGAAGTAAATCAGTATAGTATTCATGCCTGGTGTAGAAGTAAATCACTATGGTATTCATGTCTGGTGTAGAAGTAAATCAGTATGGTATTCATGCCTGGTGTAGAAGTAAATCACTATGGTATTCATGCCTGGTGTAGAGAAGTAAATCACTATGGTATTCATGTCTGGTGTAGAAGTAAATCAGTATGGTATTCATGCCTGGTGTAGAAGTAAATCACTATGGTATTCATGCCTGGTGTAGAAGTAAATCAGTATGGTATTCATGCCTGGTATAGAAGTAAATCAGTATGGTATTCATGCCTGGTGTAGAAGTAAATCACTATGGTATTCATGCCTGGTGTAGAAGTAAATCAGTATGGTATTCATGCCTGGTGTAGAAGTAAATCAGTATGGTATTCATGTCTGGTGTAGAAGTAAATCACTATGGTATTCATGTCTGGTGTAGAAGTAAATCAGTATGGTATTCATGCCTGGTGTAGAAGTAAATCAGTATGGTATTCATGCCTGGTGTAGAAGTAAATCACTATGGTATTCATGTCTGGTGTAGAAGTAAATCAGTATAGTATTCATGTCTGGTGTAGAAGTAAATCAGTATGGTATTCATGTCTGGTGTAGAAGTAAATCAGTATGGTATTCATGCCTGGTGTAGAAGTAAATCAGTATGGTATTCATGTCTGGTGTAGAAGTAAATCAGTATGGTATTCATGCCTGGTGTAGAAGTAAATCACTATGGTATTCATGCCTGGTGTAGAAGTAAATCAGTATGGTATTCATGTCTGGTGTAGAAGTAAATCAGTATGGTATTCATGTCTGGTGTAGAAGTAAATCACTATGGTATTCATGTCTGGTGTAGAAGTAAATCAGTATGGTATTCATGTCTGGTGTAGAAGTAAATCACTATGGTATTCATGTCTGGTGTAGAAGTAAATCAGTATGGTATTCATGTCTGGTGTAGAAGTAAATCACTATGGTATTCATGTCTGGTGTAGAAGTAAATCAGTATGGTATTCATGCCTGGTGTAGAAGTAAATCAGTATGGTATTCATGCCTGGTGTAGAAGTAAATCACTATGGTATTCATGCCTGGTGTAGAAGTAAATCACTATGGTATTCATGCCTGGTGTAGAAGTAAATCACTATGGTATTCATGTCTGGTGTAGAAGTAAATCAGTATGGTATTCATGTCTGGTGTAGAAGTAAATCAGTATGGTATTCATGCCTGGTGTAGAAGTAAATCACTATGGTATTCATGCCTGGTGTAGAAGTAAATCAGTATGGTATTCATGTCTGGTGTAGAAGTAAATCACTATGGTATTCATGTCTGGTGTAGAAGTAAATCAGTATGGTATTCATGTCTGGTGTAGAAGTAAATCAGTATGGTATTCATGTCTGGTGTAGTGGTAAATCAGTATGGTATTCATGTCTGGTGTAGAAGTAAATCAGTATGGTATTCATGTCTGGTGTAGACGTAAATCAGTATGGTATTCATGTCTGGTGTAGACGTAAATCAGTATGGTATTCATGTCTGGTGTAGAAGTAAATCACTATGGTATTCATGTCTGGTGTAGAAGTAAATCAGTATGGTATTCATGCCTGGTGTAGAAGTAAATCAGTATGGTATTCATGTCTGGTGTAGAAGTAAATCAGTATGGTATTCATGTCTGGTGTAGAAGTAAATCAGTATGGTATTCATGTCTGGTGTAGAAGTAAATCAGTATGGTATTCATGCCTGGTGTAGAAGTAAATCACTATGGTATTCATGCCTGGTGTAGAAGTAAATCAGTATGGTATTCATGCCTGGTGTAGAAGTAAATCACTATGGTATTCATGTCTGGTGTAGAAGTAAATCAGTATGGTATTCATGCCTGGTGTAGAAGTAAATCACTATGGTATTCATGTCTGGTGTAGAAGTAAATCAGTATGGTATTCATGCCTGGTGTAGAAGTAAATCAGTATGGTATTCATGTCTGGTGTAGACGTAAATCAGTATGGTATTCATGCCTGGTGTAGAAGTAAATCACTATGGTATTCATGCCTGGTGTAGAAGTAAATCACTATGGTATTCATGTCTGGTGTAGACGTAAATCAGTATGGTATTCATGTCTGGTGTAGAAGTAAATCACTATGGTATTCATGCCTGGTGTAGAAGTAAATCACTATGGTATTCATGTCTGGTGTAGAAGTAAATCAGTATGGTATTCATGCCTGGTGTAGAAGTAAATCAGTATGGTATTCATGTCTGGTGTAGACGTAAATCAGTATGGTATTCATGTCTGGTGTAGACGTAAATCAGTATGGTATTCATGTCTGGTGTAGAAGTAAATCACTATGGTATTCATGTCTGGTGTAGAAGTAAATCAGTATGGTATTCATGCCTGGTGTAGAAGTAAATCAGTATGGTATTCATGTCTGGTGTAGAAGTAAATCACTATGGTATTCATGTCTGGTGTAGAAGTAAATCAGTATGGTATTCATGTCTGGTGTAGAAGTAAATCAGTATGGTATTCATGCCTGGTGTAGAAGTAAATCACTATGGTATTCATGCCTGGTGTAGAAGTAAATCACTATGGTATTCATGCCTGGTGTAGAAGTAAATCACTATGGTATTCATGCCTGGTGTAGAAGTAAATCACTATGGTATTCATGCCTGGTGTAGAAGTAAATCACTATGGTATTCATGCCTGGTGTAGAAGTAAATCACTATGGTATTCATGCCTGGTGTAGAAGTAAATCACTATGGTATTCATGCCTGGTGTAGAAGTAAATCACTATGGTATTCATGTCTGGTGTAGAAGTAAATCAGTATGGTATTCATGCCTGGTGTAGAAGTAAATCAGTATTGTATTCATGTCTGGTGTAGAAGTAAATCAGTATGGTATTCATGTCTGGTGTAGAAGTAAATCACTGTGGTATTCATGTCTGGTGTAGAAGTAAATCACTATGGTATTCATGCCTGGTGTAGAAGTAAATCACTATGGTATTCATGTCTGGTGTAGAAGTAAATCACTGTGGTATTCATGTCTGGTGTAGAAGTAAATCACTATGGTATTCATGCCTGGTGTAGAAGTAAATCACTATGGTATTCATGCCTGGTGTAGAAGTAAATCACTATGGTATTCATGCCTGGTGTAGAAGTAAATCACTATGGTATTCATGCCTGGTGTAGAAGTAAATCACTATAGTATTCATGCCTGGTGTAGAAGTAAATCACTATGGTATTCATGCCTGGTGTAGAAGTAAATCACTATGGTATTCATGCCTGGTGTAGAAGTAAATCACTATGGTATTCATGTCTGGTGTAGAAGTAAATCAGTATGGTATTCATGCCTGGTGTAGAAGTAAATCAGTATTGTATTCATGTCTGGTGTAGAAGTAAATCAGTATGGTATTCATGTCTGGTGTAGAAGTAAATCACTGTGGTATTCATGTCTGGTGTTGAAGTAAATCACTATGGTATTCATGCCTGGTGTAGAAGTAAATCACTATGGTATTCATGTCTGGTGTAGAAGTAAATCACTGTGGTATTCATGTCTGGTGTAGAAGTAAATCACTATGGTATTCATGCCTGGTGTAGAAGTAAATCACTATGGTATTCATGTCTGGTGTAGAAGTAAATCAGTATGGTATTCATGCCTGGTGTAGAAGTAAATCAGTATGGTATTCATGCCTGGTGTAGAAGTAAATCACTATGGTATTCATGTCTGGTGTAGAAGTAAATCAGTATGGTATTCATGCCTGGTGTAGAAGTAAATCACTATGGTATTCATGCCTGGTGTAGAAGTAAATCACTATGGTATTCATGCCTGGTGTAGAAGTAAATCACTATGGTATTCATGCCTGGTGTAGAAGTAAATCACTATGGTATTCATGCCTGGTGTAGAAGTAAATCACTATGGTATTCATGCCTGGTGTAGAAGTAAATCACTATGGTATTCATGTCTGGTGTAGAAGTAAATCACTATGGTATTCATGTCTGGTGTAGAAGTAAATCACTATGGTATTCATGCCTGGTGTAGAAGTAAATCAGTATGGTATTCATGCCTGGTGTAGAAGTAAATCACTATGGTATTCATGTCTGGTGTAGAAGTAAATCACTATGGTATTCATGTCTGGTGTAGAAGTAAATCACTATGGTATTCATGCCTGGTGTAGAAGTAAATCAGTATGGTATTCATGCCTGGTGTAGAAGTAAATCACTATGGTATTCATGTCTGGTGTAGAAGTAAATCACTATGGTATTCATGCCTGGTGTAGAAGTAAATCAGTATGGTATTCATGCCTGGTGTAGAAGTAAATCACTATGGTATTCATGTCTGGTGTAGAAGTAAATCACTATGGTATTCATGTCTGGTGTATAAGTAAATCACTATGGTATTCATGTCTGGTGTAGAAGTAAATCACTATGGTATTCATGTCTGGTGTAGAAGTAAATCACTATGGTATTCATGCCTGGTGTAGAAGTAAATCAGTATGGTATTCATGCCTGGTGTAGAAGTAAATCACTATGGTATTCATGTCTGGTGTAGAAGTAAATCACTATGGTATTCATGTCTGGTGTAGAAGTAAATCACTATGGTATTCATGTCTGGTGTAGAAGTAAATCACTATGGTATTCATGCCTGGTGTAGAAGTAAATCACTATGGTATTCATGTCTGGTGTAGAAGTAAATCACTATGGTATTCATGTCTGGTGTAGAAGTAAATCACTATGGTATTCATGTCTGGTGTAGAAGTAAATCACTATGGTATTCATGCCTGGTGTAGAAGTAAATCAGTATGGTATTCATGCCTGGTGTAGAAGTAAATCACTATGGTATTCATGTCTGGTGTAGAAGTAAATCACTATGGTATTCATGCCTGGTGTAGAAGTAAATCAGTATGGTATTCATGCCTGGTGTAGAAGTAAATCACTATGGTATTCATGTCTGGTGTAGAAGTAAATCACTATGGTATTCATGTCTGGTGTATAAGTAAATCACTATGGTATTCATGTCTGGTGTAGAAGTAAATCACTATGGTATTCATGTCTGGTGTAGAAGTAAATCACTATGGTATTCATGCCTGGTGTAGAAGTAAATCAGTATGGTATTCATGCCTGGTGTAGAAGTAAATCACTATGGTATTCATGTCTGGTGTAGAAGTAAATCACTATGGTATTCATGTCTGGTGTAGAAGTAAATCACTATGGTATTCATGTCTGGTGTAGAAGTAAATCACTATGGTATTCATGCCTGGTGTAGAAGTAAATCACTATGGTATTCATGTCTGGTGTAGAAGTAAATCACTATGGTATTCATGCCTGGTGTAGAAGTAAATCACTATGGTATTCATGCCTGGTGTAGAAGTAAATCACTATGGTATTCATGCCTGGTGTAGAAGTAAATCACTATGGTATTCATGCCTGGTGTAGAAGTAAATCACTATGGTATTCATGCCTGGTGCAGAAGTAAATCAGTATGGTATTCATGTCTGGTGTAGAAGTAAATCACTATGGTATTCATGCCTGGTGTAGAAGTAAATCAGTATGGTATTCATGCCTGGTGTAGAAGTAAATCAGTATAGTATTCATGCCTGGTGTAGAAGTAAATCAGTATGATATTCATGCCTGGTGTAGAAGTAAATCAGTATGGTATTCATGCCTGGTGTAGAAGTAAATCAGTATGGTATTCATGTCTGGTGTAGAAGTAAATCACTATGGTATTCATGCCTGGTGTAGAAGTAAATCAGTATGGTATTCATGCCTGGTGTAGAAGTAAATCAGTATGGTATTCATGCCTGGTGTAGAAGTAAATCAGTATGGTATTCATGTCTGGTGTAGAAGTAAATCACTATGGTATTCATGTCTGGTGTAGAAGTAAATCACTATGGTATTCATGCCTGGTGTAGAAGTAAATCAGTATGGTATTCATGCCTGGTGTAGAAGTAAATCAGTATGGTATTCATGTCTGGTGTAGAAGTAAATCACTATGGTATTCATGTCTGGTGTAGAAGTAAATCAGTATGGTATTCATGCCTGGTGTAGAAGTAAATCAGTATGGTATTCATGCCTGGTGTAGAAGTAAATCAGTATGGTATTCATGTCTGGTATAGAAGTAAATCAGTATGGTATTCATGCCTGGTGTAGAAGTAAATCACTATGGTATTCATGTCTGGTGTAGAAGTAAATCAGTATGGTATTCATGCCTGGTGCAGAAGTAAATCAGTATGGTATTCATGTCTGGTGTAGAAGTAAATCACTATGGTATTCATGTCTGGTGTAGAAGTAAATCAGTATGGTATTCATGCCTGGTGTAGAAGTAAATCACTATGGTATTCATGTCTGGTGTAGAAGTAAATCACTATGGTATTCATGCCTGGTGTAGAAGTAAATCAGTATGGTATTCATGCCTGGTGTAGAAGTAAATCACTATGGTATTCATGCCTGGTGTAGAAGTAAATCACTATGGTATTCATGCCTGGTGTAGAAGTAAATCAGTATGGTATTCATGCCTGGTGTAGAAGTAAATCACTATGGTATTCATGTCTGGTGTAGAAGTAAATCACTATGGTATTCATGCCTGGTGTAGAAGTAAATCAGTATGGTATTCATGCCTGGTATAGAAGTAAATCCCTATGGTATTCATGTCTGGTGTAGAAGTAAATCAGTATGGTATTCATGCCTGGTGCAGAAGTAAATCAGTATGGTATTCATGCCTGGTGTAGAAGTAAATCAGTATAGTATTCATGCCTGGTGTAGAAGTAAATCAGTATGGTATTCATGCCTGGTGTAGAAGTAAATCACTATGGTATTCATGCCTGGTGTAGAAGTAAATCACTATGGTATTCATGCCTGGTTTAGAAGTAAATCACTATGGTATTCATGCCTGGTGTAGAAGTAAATCACTATGGTATTCATGTCTGGTGTAGAAGTAAATCACTATGGTATTCATGCCTGGTGTAGAAGTAAATCAGTATGGTATTCATGCCTGATGTAGAAGTAAATCAGTATTGTATTCATGTCTGGTGTAGAAGTAAATCACTATGGTATTCATGCCTGGTGTAGAAGTAAATCAGTATGGTATTCATGCCTGGTATAGAAGTAAATCAGTATGGTATTCATGCCTGGTGTAGAAGTAAATCAGTATGGTATTCATGCCTGGTGTAGAAGTAAATCACTATGGTATTCATGCCTGGTGTAGAAGTAAATCACTATGGTATTCATGCCTGGTGTAGAAGCAAATCACTATGGTATTCATGCCTGGTGTAGAAGTAAATCACTATGGTATTCATGTCTGGTGTAGAAGTAAATCACTATGGTATTCATGCCTGGTGTAGAAGTAAATCAGTATGGTATTCATGCCTGGTGTAGAAGTAAATCAGTATTGTATTCATGTCTGGTGTAGAAGTAAATCACTATGGTATTCATGCCTGGTGTAGAAGTAAATCACTATCGTATTCATGTCTGGTGTAGAAGTAAATCACTATGGTATTCATGCCTGGTGTAGAAGTAAATCAGTATGGTATTCATGCCTGGTGTAGAAGTAAATCACTATGGTATTCATGCCTGGTGTAGAAGTAAATCACTATGGTATTCATGTCTGGTGTAGAAGTAAATCACTATGGTATTCATGTCTGGTGTAGAAGTAAATCAGTATGGTATTCATGTCTGGTGTAGAAGTAAATCAGTATGGTATTCATGTCTGGTGTAGAAGTAAATCAGTATTGTATTCATGTCTGGTGTAGAAGTAAATCACTATGGTATTCATGCCTGGTGTAGAAGTAAATCAGTATGGTATTCATGTCTGGTGTAGAAGTAAATCAGTATTGTATTCATGTCTGGTGTAGAAGTAAATCACTATGGTATTCATGCCTGGTGTAGAAGTAAATCACTATGGTATTCATGTCTGGTGTAGAAGTAAATCACTATGGTATTCATGCCTGGTGTAGAAGTAAATCAGTATGGTATTCATGCCTGGTGTAGAAGTAAATCACTATGGTATTCATGTCTGGTGTAGAAGTAAATCACTATGGTATTCATGTCTGGTGTAGAAGTAAATCACTATGGTATTCATGTCTGGTGTAGAAGTAAATCAGTATGGTATTCATGTCTGGTGTAGAAGTAAATCAGTATGGTATTCATGTCTGGTGTAGAAGTAAATCAGTATGGTATTCATGTCTGGTATAGAAGTAAATCAGTATGGTATTCAAGTCTGGTGTAGAAGTAAATCAGTATAGTATTCATGCCTGGTGTAGAAGTAAATCAGTATGGTATTCATGCCTGGTGTAGAAGTAAATCAGTATAGTATTCATGCCTGGTGTAGAAGTAAATCACTATGGTATTCATGTCTGGTGTAGAAGTAAATCAGTATGGTATTCATGCCTGGTGTAGAAGTAAATCAGTATGGTATTCATGTCTGGTGTAGAAGTAAATCAGTATGGTATTCATGCCTGGTGTAGAAGTAAATCACTATGGTATTCATGCCTGGTGTAGAAGTAAATCAGTATGGTATTCATGCCTGGTGTAGAAGTAAATCACTATGGTATTCATGCCTGGTGTAGAAGTAAATCACTATGGTATTCATGTCTGGTGTAGAAGTAAATCAGTATGGTATTCATGCCTGGTGCAGAAGTAAATCACTGTGGTATTCTTGCCTGGTCTAGTCGAAAGGAGTTCCCAAATATATTTTTGCGATAAAAGGCATTTTTGCGTATTTAAGGCCTGTTTTTTTCTGGCTGAAATGATTTTCTTATATGCCACATGACCCCTACTGTTCTCAGCAATTTTCTAGAGAGGAAGGTCTCATGACTAAGAGTATGTAAGTGTATCTTAGTTTGAACTTCATTTTGAAAAATGGCCAACTAGAAAGCTTTGAAAATATTGTACAGGACTCAATGGGAGTTATTTCACTAAAATATTTAGCCAGTTTTCAAAAACAGTAGGGAGAGTAATTTATGGATTTCGTTATGTATATAAATAAGACAAGAAAGAAAAGTAGCATACTGTGTTGTATTGAGTATATTTATTCATGAGCGGTAATAAAAGGTGCAACACCTCTCACGCCTTCAGGTGTCAGACCGGTGAAAATCAGCCCATTGAACACAATGCAAAATAGGCTATATTTGGAGATCAGTCACAAGTTCCACAACATTCGTTCGCTTAAATACACGTTTATTCTGTGTATTAAACATCTTGAATAAAACACCGATTCAGTTTTTCAACATTTCGCGTCATTCATTCGCACTATGCGTGTTTTGAAATAACCATCTGTCAAAACCACATCTCTACCTAACCTCTGTGCTCATACTCTCCAAAGAAATAATCCTGACAAACACAATAAAATACTTACTATTCATGACAACAGACATACTACTTTAACCTCAGGTTAGATTTAACAATGAAATAGAAACTAATCTTGGGAAAAACACATGCAAACTTGAAACTTTCTATTCTTTCAAGGAACTGTTTCAGCACCCTACGACCCGGAAGTATTTCCTGACTGGTCTGACACCTTCAGCAGTGGCTTAAGCGGTTTCTGCTTTAAGCCACTAAGAGTTGGCGCGATCATCCCAAAAGACCAGTAAATACGGAAAAGATGATCCCTTGGAAGCAACAAACAAACACAAACAAGAGAGAAAAGTAGCAGACTTCGTTTTATTGAGTCGTGATATATAATCTACATAAGTTGCAACACCTCGCATGCTCCCTAGCATCGGTTTAAGTGATATTTTCTACTTTGTCTTGATTTTTTTTAAATGTTTGTGTCACGGGAGTTTCTCAAAAACAGCACGCTATCAGTAGAGCACGATACGTTTATTCAATTCAATTGGATTCAACACTTCAAACTTTATTAGATAACCCGAATGCAACATCGGTGTCGTCTTACAATGCAAAACGTTATAGCATTATGGTCCATCACGCACTTCCCATTAATTTCTCTTGATGTCTCGATTATGATGCGCGCATATTTTGGGGATATTTCCAGATGATGACACAGATTTGAAGAATTGACTCTTGAAGTTCGTAAAAAACATTGAAAACATGAATACAAATTCATATCGGGAAAGGATGTAGCTGTCATATTTGATTACAGCCATCCAGCACAATAACTACACCTTTCCATATCAATCATCATACATTTGAGCAAAAAAAGCTTATCAAAATATGTAATAATAACTCATGTCAACACAATGTTTATGAGGTCATCGTTTTGTTCAGGCATATTTTTTCAGTGTCATAATTTGATTTTTAATGTGATTCGATATATGTAGTTCAAGGTGAGAAAAAAACAGTACGACTGATGTCTATAACTTGAAAATAGTATGTTCTTACTGAAAATAGAAAAAACAAAAACCTTTTAAATGACAGAATGTGGTGGTTTATTTTACATATGGCTTTTTTGATTAATGTTAATAACTCTGTATACTGGGCAAAAAGTGGCATCGTAAACTTCCCTTTTGCTATATTATTTATTTTTTGTATGTATTTGTTTAATTTTTTAAATATCTGTCGAAGTAGTAGTTTTGTATACTTTTTGTTTTTGAACGACAGACTGAAACCGATACAACGCAAAACGTGCTAGTAAATTAATTAAAACTGATGGTTTGTGAATATGATATAAATATATTAGACTAGATTTTTTGCCGATATATTACACAAGGTAATTCCTCATAATACTTCAAGTGCAGTGTCGTATATACCTGTTAGTTTAACAAAGGTTTACTAATATTTGTCTTTGATACATTAATAATACATAGTCTCTTATAATGCCGCTTTGAATGGCAAAGTATACGTTTAGTTATGCTCATGTAAATAATATGTAGTGTACACGTATACTTTGATAAGATTGCAATAAAAACATATATCCATAAATATTAACCATTACTTGGTGACGTGTCTTTTATATCTACAAACAGTATGAATACACATCAACATCTTGTTATGCATAACATATTTTTAAAAAGGGTTCCAGGATTTCATAAGTGGGTAAGTGATTTTATCTTCTTTCTCATTACTTGTTCCGAGTATTGACTTTCTTACCCCATCCAACCCCTTCTGCAAGAAGCGAAAACGGGGTTGGCTGGGGTTTGAAATAAAGCCTTGATTTTGGCTTAAAAATATTGCATATTGTAAAATTAAAACATTTAATAGGTAATTGTAAACAGGTTATCACTTTTTTCATTAGAAAATGTTTTTAAACGTGTTGTATTGTCGAAATATCCGTTATAAAATCCTGCTAATATAAGCTTTCCCATCGCTTAATGGAATTAAGGCGGGACCACGTAATGTGAAGACAGTAAAAACCAAATGAACTCAAAGAAAACTTTCTAATTCTAGGTGGGGTAGGGAGTTGAAGTGCGGTATTAAATGGGTAGGGCCCATTCCCTTGATGAGTATGTAGAGAAACAGCAAACTCATATTAGTTTCTGGTAGGCCCAGTATAAAGAGAATTGATACACAAGTACGCTTGTTGATACACAAGTACGCTTGTTGATACACACGTACGCTTGTTGATACACACGTACGCTTGTTGATACACAAGTACGCTTGTTGATACACACGTACGCTTGTTGATACACACGTACGCTTGTTGATACACACGTACGCTTGTTGATACACAAGTACGCTTGTTGATACACACGTACGCTTGTTGATACACAAGTACGCTTGTTGATACACAAGTACGCTTGTTGATACACAAGTACGCTTGTGTTTGATCCCAGTTTTGATGTTTACCAGTGAATCGCAGGGAAGCAATGCAGTTCAGATACGCTTGTTCCTATTCTATAGCTAATACCTTCCACTAAACTTCCTAAGATCTGAAACACATCACAGAGATAGTACCGCGTTATCCCTAAATTATACAATGTTGCATTCCTTAAAAACGAAAATGTAAGTTTTACGAGCATTTAGATAGTTGGGTAGCTACACAGACTGGTAAGTAGGCAATGTTTACATGTTTCGTGTGTTTATGCTTTAACATTCCTTATATAGACGGGCTGATCTTCACCACAAAACGCTCGTGGATGTCAAATATGTCCATAAAACAAACGGATTAATGCCCTATATCATCATTTTATTCTCAAATACACACAAATGTGGCAAGATGGACACGTTTACTGCACACTGTCTCGTCTTTTCTATCATAACAAAATGATTAGAACAAATTGATATATATGATTTGTATTGATCACCGACTGGATATAACATTACGTGCACGAGATCTTTTAATTGGCAGTTGAGTCATTAAAGGGACACGAGACAATCTGGAAGTTTTAAAACACTAGTTTTTCTCCATAACTCACATTTGTTCTATCATTAATATTAGTTATAATAAAAGTATAAAGCAAATTGTTTTGCCTAATATTGACTGTTGATTATAATGCATGATATTGACTGTTGATTATAATGCATGATATTGACTGTTGATTATAATGCATGATATTGACTGTTGATTATAATGCATGATATTGACTGTTGATTATAATGCATCAGCATTGACTGTTGATTATAATGCATGATATTGACTGTTGATTATAATGCATCAGCATTGACTGTTGATTATAATGCATGATATTGACTGTTGATTATAATGCATGAGATTGACTGTTGATTATAATGCATGATATTGACTGTTGATTATAATGCATGATATTGACTGTTGATTATAATGCATGATACTGACTGTTGATTATAATGCATGATATTGACTGTTGATTATAATGCATGATATTGACTGTTGATTATAATACATCAGCATTGACTGTTGATTATAATGCATGATATTGACTGTTGATTATAATGCATGATATTGACTGTTGATTATAATGCATGATATTGACTGTTGATTTTAATGCATCAGCATTGACTGTTGATTATAATGCATCAACATTGACTGTTGATTATAATGCATCAACATTGACTGTTAATTATAATGCATCAACATATAATGCATCAACGTTGACTGTTGGTTATAACGCATCAACATCGACTCGACTGTTGATTATAATGCATCAAAATCGACTGTTGATTATAATGCATCAATCTCGAATGTTGATTATAATGCATCAATATCGACTGTTGATTATAATGCATCAATATCGACTGTTGATTATAACGCATCAACATCGACTGTTGATTATAACGCATCAATATCGACTGTTGATTATAATGCATCAATATCGACTGTTGATTATAATGCATCAATATTGACTGTTGATTATAATGCATCAATTAACATATTTAAGCCCATACTAAAATAACGAAGAAAATTGTTAATATGACACTCTGCTTTAATAAATGGAGATGCAAATATTAATATTTGAACTTGAAGATTGCCGTGTGTCCCTTTAATAATAATTCATCGTGCTGTACATGTTTTTTTTTATTTGTTTTTGTGTTTTTTGGTTTGATAGTAATATTTCACAAGCATGTTTTTTCGATTAATTTCTATTTTATTTGACCGATTTCTTGTTTCTGTTTTCAGTTTACTTTATAAGTACTTGCCACAGTGTGTATCCAAATAAGTATATAATCCAGCAACAAACCATCATAAATGTGAACCCTTATAATCACAGTAATATATTTGGATAAAAAATACAGATGTAAGAATTCCGCTCTTTTTCAAAACCTGAAAACATCTACTGAATTTTCGATGATAAAGGTGCAATCGTACACAAATGGAGCGTGTGCGATCGAATAACTCTGCAGTTCTGCAGGGGAGAAGGCCCATTCTATATATTTTTTCTAGGCCCATTCTACATAGTTTTATCTAGATGTAAATGTGGAGTGGAACTGTTCATTACTGTTAACCCTTGTGTTGGTGCGCCGTAAAACTCCATTTCAGTAAAACTCCATTTCAACTCAACTCTGGATGACATAATATGCTCATGACCTTCACATCAGTAAATAAGAATATTCTTCTTATTATTATTCTGTACTATGCAGTTAAACTGTGTACATGAGTTTCTTTGTGGTGGAAGGGGTGGTGGTGGGGGGGGGGGGGGGGGGGGAAATCGTTTCAATTCCTGTGAATCAATAATGATTAATGACCAATGATCAAGAGGAATACATTCCAAGTGCGTGAATGTGGGAGAAGACCCACGCAGAAAATGAAACATGTGACATTTGATAATACTTACATATTCAAAAGATACTACTACTACTACTACTATTACTACTACATGTACTACTAATGTTGTTGTTGATACTGCAATTATTGCTACAGCTGTGGCTACTATTACTGCTGCTGCTCTGCTGCTGCTGCTGCGTACTACTACTACTGCTACTGCTGATGCTGCTGCTACTGCTTACTACTACTACTGCTACGGCTACTGATGCTGCTGCTGCTGCTACTGCTGCTGCTGCTACTATTACTTCTACAACAGCATGTTTCAACTTCAATAACAAAAAGTTGTTTGACACGAATACTTTTATGATAATAAAATAATATGATAATAAAAGAGAGAGTTTTATTTTTATTCTTACGGATGACCGGGTGTATACAGTACTGGTTCTACCCAGGAAAATTGGGTGATCTGCCTCTTCCACGAAAAAAACGACCGTCATATATAACCTAAAATGTACTGAAAATGACGTAAAACACCATCCAGTCTACCAACCAACCAGCTTTGATATGCTTAGCTGTCAGCCATTATCCAGTTTACGTATATACACGCTGATTTGTATTCGGTGTATATTTTATTTCAACATGCATGACTGTGCATAATTGGCCTGTTTGAAACAATACTAAGTTACCTATGAGCAATTCTCCTATTATCACAAAATAATGTTTCATGTTTAATACACACACACAACACTGAAGTAATTTTGTTTGTTTAACATGGTGAAGCAGTAACTTAGCCATTATCCTAAAAGAAAGAGAGAGAGAGAGAGAGAGAGAGAGAGAGTTATGTATACCGTGTTTTTGTCATATTTGGGCCGAAGGTCGATCCATGTTGGGACCGAATTTCGATCTCATTCCCCTTGCCAAAAACGTTTGTTTTCTCCCTTTTATTGGATACAATTCCACTCAAAAATGTGTGCAAGTGTTAGCTTTTTAGTGGACCACGCACAACATGTCCATAAAACTTGTATATATAAATGTAATACAAGCAAGGTTTTACGCAAGCGTAAAATAGCTGCCGAGAGAAAATAGCATTGTATCTGGGTTGGAACTGGGAACAAAGTTTAACATAATAACCGATCAAGTCACGGGTGTTTAAACAATATTGATCACAATAATGTCGTCAGGAAGACGTAAACACGCCACGACCGTTTTTCCTTACCAGACAATTTCTTCCCAATTGTTACCATCATTCTTTCTACCAAACATTTTGAATTTAGGTGGGCGACCTCGCTCGGGTCTGGTCAAATCATTGACATGCATTACATTCACATTTGTAGCACGACGTGCTGGAAGTACACATAAGCACAGAAATGCAAGTGTTCTCTTGTAAGTAGTGCGTGTGCGTTAGCTTGTGCATTACAACACAGAATAATGAAACTTTTTAATGCTGCCATGTGTGATTATAAGATTGCGTTATCAAAGTGAAAATCGCAAAGAAACTGTTCATTGCTACCTTACCATGTGTAATTATGAAAACGAAATAAGAGGCGAATTAAATGAAAGACGTTGAAAATAAAACAAAGTATTTCCCTCACGTTTATGTTTACGACGCGATTCCCCACTTTGAAAGGTCCCGCCACCATTCCCATAAAGCCAAAAACAACAAACACTACACTTAGTTTACACTAAATACCGGCTTACTCTATAAAGCGTACAAGATACAATCCAACATTTTCATTCCCGAAAAGTGTTACATTACCTCATTAATATACAGATACTCTTCTTTATTTACAATTAAATATCTACATTAAATCTAGGTCTAATTAAAAAAGCCCATTTATCATCGCTCATTCGCGATTACGCATCGACATACATATAAATGAAAAGACGTTACATCATAAGTCTTAATTCAGTTTTGATATAAACTAGATGCAATAGTATTTTATATATGTATTAAAAAGATGCGTTAATTGCCGATATATGTATTAAATAGATGCGTTAATTGCCGATTCGCCCATAAAGCAAGCCAATCTTAACAGTAGGCACATTCAGTTATCAGTTGTTAAGAGCTTGCACCGATTCAGGATTTGAAGTTAGGGGCAGGTGGTAGAGGTACGGCATTAAAAAAAATCAATTAACAACGAACAACAACAAAAACAACAACAACAACACTCTCAGTCAATGTTTCTCCATTTGGGGGCGAACTCATTTCCTCCCTAGATCCGCTGCTGTAGATTGTGTCAGAGCTTCAATGTAACTTTATGTTGAAATTTGGTGTAGGAACTTGCACTTCGTTTATATAACAATTTAATTAGATAAGGTCGTGATCGCATGCACACAACGCAATGTTTTTGCAATTTTCGTTTTTAGTGAAGACAAAGGTCAACTTGAAGGGGTTTTCATTACGACACAGGTCAACCGGAAGGCTTTTTCATTATGACAAAGGTCAACTTGAAGGGTTTATCATTAATTTCAGGTAATTTCAGCGTCTCAGAATTGAAATCTCGATCGTTAGGAGCAAAATATAACTAGTTATAACATTTAATCCTTATATCTAATAAAATAACATAACTGTAACATATCTGTACTTATGGATGGCATGGGTCACTCATTACAAGTCTTGCAAAATGTTATTTTCTAAGCATTATTCTATATATTCAGTATTCACAGTATCCACTCCGATAGACCATCATATATGTCTATATTTTCGTTTAAATACAAAGTGGTTAGAATTGAGAATTGAAAATGAAACACACGTAAAATGTTACCTAATTTACTGCGAATTAATATAGATGTATATGTTGGTTTGTGCATTGATTTAAGCTTGTATATTGTGTCGTGTTGTGCTGTTTACGTGATATTTTTTTGCATGTTCTATCCCGTTTCGTTACAGTTATTTTTTGTATAACAGGTCCATATAGATTGTGTAACATTTGTTCCGAACTGTTTATAATTAAATATAATAATATACATTCATGGGGTCAATTGTAATACACACCTAGTCATTTCGATTTAAAAGCCTATTTGTTTTTAATAAAAATTCACAAAATAAATAAAATTTGAATCATAAAAAACTCAGTAGCCATTGATTTATGAGGTACATTCTGATAAGATCGAAGTATTTTGTTAACGACGATCAAGTGTTTGTGATTGAAAGTATTTACTTTTATTTAAAGGGGGTACATCAGCCTTGGGGTCCGACTTAAAATGAAATATAATGATAATTTATATTCTTAAGGGATAAAACATAATGAATGAACCGAAAAACGTCTCCTTTTACGGCCATTCATTCTGCACATTAACATGTGCTATCCTAGGTTACGCACCAGTGTTAATTAAAAAAATGTCAGTTTAAAGTTCTCCGGTCATGTTTTGTTTCATGAACATGTTTATGTTTATTTAAATCGAAATCAATACGCAACTATATATATTTACCATTCACACATTGCAATATCTGAGAAAAGCGAACAAAATATCTTATTTGATGACGTAGAAAACCTTGAATAGGTAAATTAATCCACAGGTTAATGTATTTATTAATTATCTGGCAATAGTTGTGCAGCTATACAATTAAGATTTACATCATTTCCCTGTGCAGTCACGCAGTGGTAAAAGTAGTAACTACGTCATACAAACAATACTTATTTTTACATACATCTTAGTAGCGGTTTTAAATATATGTTTCCCTCCGAAATGTTCATATGATGTTTAAGACTTAAATTTGTTAATTGATAAAACTACAAAAAGGGTGGCCAATCATCTTTAAGTCGATTTCATGATGAGACCAAGCTTGAGACATGATCAATCCGGTTCTTAAACCATATTTCGATTGATATGAATCGTTTATTATCATGAATTGGGACATTTTATTTATTTGTTTTAGATTTTTCCGGGAGAAGCTTGATGTACCCCCTTTAAAAACCTAACCACACGCATGTATCAGATGATTTATGTGGTAAATTGAAACATATATCAACTGACGGGTAGCGCGTAATGATCAGGTGTACTGGAGCAATTAAAATCCCATTTGACTAGTTGTAATTAGAAACTCATTAGAGGAAGGTGAATGAGAGGTAGGTTACAGAAAACACTAGTTAAAAATCAATAACAATGGAAATGATAAGCAAAATGAAGAAGACGAATACATTTATAATATACCTACTAAGGAAAATAAAATATCAGTGCTCATTTCGTTTTGATGGAGCTTTATATGTCGGTGTTGAATTTATGTTGAGGGTGAAATTTAAATATCAATAAAATTTAATTTATACTGAGTGAGCGATTTAGATGTGCACATGCTGTATTTCAAACGGATGTTAAAAACAAACATTTGATAGAGTTGTTTGGAGGGTTGATCAGGAGGTGGGGCAAAGTTTTGTTTCAAATAGTGAATCATCAAGACTGATTTCCATGAAATGAAACGCTGACAAGATACGTTTTGTTTGTTTGTGGACATATTAAACAGCGGTGTTCTATTTGAGGCCAAAACGGCAATATCATGCAAACATAATAAATGTCACAATGGATAAATGAGTTTAAATCACATTGCATGCATAATAAATCAAGTTCACAAAGTTTACGTATATCATCTCCAATTATGTACGCGAATTATATATATTAGGTCATAAAAATTATACGTATAGACTCCTGTAATTTAACTGGTTAAAACAAATTCCAGAAAGTTCTCCTTTTTGATAATGCAGGTCTCAAATTTATGTTTGCATACCTGCGATAACATGCAAGTGAAATTTTCAGAATGCAAGCAAACTTTCTAAGCAATTGCAAAAATGTGCAAGTAAATCAAAATAACTAGATTGCTTTCGAATAGACTGTCCTGTATAGCGGCTGTCGATTTTAAAACGATGTTTCACTATTTCCAAGCTTACATTTTCTTCATATTTGTATTTGTAACAGATCAGAAATCTTAGCATGTATGTATATGCTGCATCATTGGAAATTAAAATATGCAGGAACTCTTACTCACACACACAAAACGTAGACATGTTGCATGGAATTTTTTCGTTCCGCCAGTAATAAAAAAATACCGCTAGCCAAAAAAAATCGTCCAAACGTCGCTGAATTTGACCATTGTAATTAGCTGCTCACCAACCATTAGTCATCAACACCTATATAGAATGAGGTGCAGATATACACAACACTATTATTATTTGAACGCGTTTCAGAAAATGTCACGGGAACATTATTTGGGAATTTTATATAAAAAAAATATAACGTCTGATAATGCCCTGAAATATCCCGGGGGATATTTTTACCGACATGTTGACATTACACATAGCCTTTGTCCCGCATGGGTTCGCTCTCTGTCGCAGGCATGTCTGACATGAAAGCTCATTTTCCTCTGAGGTTGCTGTCCCAATATAGCCAAATATGATGTGCTAACGTGACGTAAACCACCATTATTGCGAAGAATATGCAGTTATCCAAAGCTAAAAAGCTAAAATGTAAGCATTTCTTAGGAAATAAAATCTTAAAAAAATAATTTGTTGGCCTGGAAATATTTTTCCAGTTTATGCAAATGGTAACCTCATATACCGTAGATTATAGCATGCCGGCTTGTCGGAGTATGAAACCGACACCCTTGGACTTCGACTGGGAGGGACTTGTCGGTTAGAGAGTTTGAGAATGATATTGTAGTAGAAGGGATGTGATAGATATGAACATTATATATAATACACCACTTAATTTTATCAGAGATATTTATTACAATGGAATATTCTCATAATGTAATAGTTCGGTTATTTGTAAATAGTTTTATCTTTATATATTTACATTAATTTTTAATTACTGACTTCATTTCTTCATCTTTCATCAGTTTTTGCGCACAATATGTGAGACCTATTTATGTGTCGACGTGCCGTAAAACACCATTCATTCATTCATTCATTCATTCATTCATTCATTCAATATTTCGGTGCCAATGGTAGTTTAGTGACTTTTGGTAATGAATGAACTACGAATGTATATTTAATATTAAATATACTATTCCCGGTGTATAAGTTGAGACACATATGGCGGTGTATAAGTTGAGACACATATGGCGGTGTATAAGTTGAGACACATTTGGCAATCTTGAAATATAAATCAAGCGTCACAATTAGCACGTTGATACACACAGTATCATTTTCTAGTTGACTTTAAAGGGACACACGGCAACCTTGATTTTTTAAAAACTCACGGCGTCCCTTTTTTTTGCATATTTGTTTTTATGTATTATTAATTGTTGTTTAAAGCGTATCAATAATATATTTAAACTTATGGTCGAATAAGACGAACAATTATAAACTCAGGATTGTATTTAATTATATGCAAGTAGGTTTAAAATCAAAACGATACTGAATAAACAGGCTAATTTCAGTGTTTGATAAATACGTCAAGTCAAGATTGCCGTGAGTCCCTTTAAATATGCTAAATAAAAGTAAAATTTACATAAAGTATTGGTGAAATATAATTAACATTTATTTATAGGTTTATTTTTGTTTTGTTTTGAACTATTCAAAATAATTATTATTAATGATTAGCGAATGTGCAAGTAATGTAGAAAAACTAACGGGACGCTCTCGGTGAGTTTTAAAGTTGAGATTCCGTGCCTACCTTTAACTCGCAATACCCACTGTTTGTTTATATCTCAGATTTAATTAAAAAACATAGTTGTGTGCTATTCATATTGTAAAGTGATATATATATATATATGCAGCTCATACGAGAAAGGTCGAAACCCCATCTAAGCACAGAACGTGTAATATGAGATTGAAATTGAGAATTAAAATAGATAAACAAACTTTAAGAAAAACATATCAATTAGACTTACATCCAAGTTGCCTTGACATGATTAGGTAGAATTAATCCGCAAACTAAGAACACATTAATCCAGTTAGTTAATCTGTGTATCTTTATATCCATTCTGATAAAAGAATCATCACACGCGTCACAACACTCGTCTAACGTAAACTTTATTTAAATTCTTCTGCAAAAAGTAAATGTCAAATAATAATAATAATAATTCCATTGAAACTTCAAACGCGAGCACATAATATTACATAAACAGACGACACTTTTTCACAGACGATATTTTTCGTTGGCGGCCCATTGCAGACGTAAATAAAATCAAAACAGTTGAGTTCGGGGAGTAACAGAATAGTAAATGTGATTATTATCCTAATTCATCATTCGTCGATAGAGTCTATTGGCGAAGAAAGTTATTCATGTCACAGGTAAAAGATCCACATCGCTGATTGGCTTGCTGCTGTCACGTGGTACATTCAGCTTTCAATACATTTCTCTCGCGAATTCTTTGTATAAATAAAACATTTTGATTTAGTTAAAAAAAGGAGTAAACCTTTTCTTTTCCAATCTCTAGCCACCCTGTGGTTAAACTATTGGCTAGTATACGGTGGTGAAAATGACTTTCTCCCCTACACTGAGAAAAGTTAATAAAATTGATTTTCATCAGTTATTAAAGTATTGATATCATTTTAGTAAGGGTTATGTATAGTCCCTCCGCTAAACTAACTTTCTCATTCGTTGTAAGACTGTTACAGATATTTAATTTCAAGACTAAATTTCAAATTTAATTCAATTCTTTATATATTGATACTGGCGCGTTGGAGGTTTCATTTTCAAAGAAAAAATAAAAGTTTCGCACTAAATAGTTTTTAACTTTGACGGTAAATAGAGCCAGTAAAGTACAGGTTATCATCCGGTTTTCCACATCACGTATCCCGTAGCTAAATGAGTTGATTTTTGAATGAGAGATAAATACTTCATTTAAGTTAAGTCGTATATGAAAGTTGTTTAGCTGCATGCCTCACCGCGGTTCAGTCAATGATCAGTCAAAAGTAAGAACGCTAATCCATCTTCTCTTAAAAAAAAAGAAGATATATTCGTTTGTTATTCAGGATACTATGATGTTCTGTATGCACGAAATATTAACAAAATAACAGGTATGATCGAAAGTTGATTAAAGTTCAATTACGAATGTGTGTTCTGCAGCTAGTATATTTCCTGCATATTACATGTAACCTCATGACACTAGCAGCAATACTAGCCACCACCGGCATTAGAGACATGTTCTATACTATAACAAAATACATGATAACCAGCGTGTTGCATGTACATGTTGTACACGATAATCAGCGTGTTGTATGTACATGCTGTATATGATAACAACATACACGATAACGGGTGTGTTGCATGTACATGCCGTATTAAATAACAACATACACGATAACGGGTGTGTTGCATGTACATGCCGTATTAAATAACAACATACACGATAATCAGCGTATTGCATGTACATGCTGTATTAAATAACAACATACACGATAATCAGCGTGTTGCATGTACATGCTGTATTAAATAACAACATACACGATAACGGGTGTGTTGCATGTACAAGCTGTATTAAATAACAACATACACGATAATCAGCGTATTGCATGTACATGCTGTATTAAATAACAACATACACATAACGGGTGTGTTGCATGTACATGCTGTATTAAATGTTATCATACTCTATAATCAACGTGTTGCATGTACGAGTTGTATTATATAACATCATATACGATAACCAACGTGTTGTATGTTCATGTTGTATACTATAACAACCTACAGGATAACCAGCGTGTTGCATGTACGTGTTGTATACAATAACAACATACACGATAACGGGTGTGTTGCATGTACATGCTGTATTAAATAACAACATACACGATAACGGGTGTGTTGTATGTTCATGTTGTATACAATAACAACATACACGATAACGGGTGTGTTGCATGTACATGCTGTATTAAATAACAACATACACCATAACGGGTGTGTTGCATGTACATGCTGTATTAAATAACATCATACACGATAACGGGTGTGTTGCATGTACATGCCGTATTAAATAACAACATACACGATAACGGGTGTGTTGCATGTGCATGCTGTATTAAATAACAACATACACAATAACGGGTGTGTTGCATGTACATGCTGTATTAAATAACATCATACACGATAACGGGTGTGTTGCATGTACATGCTGTATTAAATAACAACATACACGATAATCAGCGTATTGCATGTACATGCTGTATTAAATAACAACATACACAATAACGGGTGTGTTGCATGTACATGCTGTATTAAATAACAACATACACGATAATCAGCGTATTACATGTGAATGCCGTATTAAATAACAACATACACGATAACGGGTGTGTTGCATGTACATGCTGTATTAAATAACAACATACACGATAATCAGCGTATTGCATGTTCATGCTGTATTAAATAACAACATACACGATAACGGGTGTGTTGCATGTACATGCTGTATTAAATAACAACATACACGATACTCAGCGTATTGCATGTACATGCCGTATTAAATAACAACATACACGATAACGGGTGTGTTGCATGTACATGCTGTATTAAATAACAACATACACGATAATCAGCGTATTGCATGTGAATGCCGTATTAAATAACAACATACACGATAACGGGTGTGTTGCATGTACATGCTGTATTAAACAACAACATACACGATAATCAGCGTATTGCATGTGAATGCCGTATTAAATAACAACATACACGATAACGGGTGTGTTGCATGTACATGCTGTATTAAATAACAACATACACGATAATCAGCGTATTGCATGTACATGCCGTATTAAATAACAACATACACGATAACGGGTGTGTTGCATGTACATGCTGTATTAAATAACAACATACACGATAATCAGCGTATTGCATGTACATGCTGTATTAAATAACAACATACACGATAACGGGTGTGTTGCATGTACATGCTGTATTAAATAACATCATACACGATAACGGGTGTGTTGCATGTACATGCCGTATTAAATAACAACATACACGATAACGGGTGTGTTGCATGTACATGCTGTATTAAATAACAACATACACGATACTCAGCGTATTGCATGTACATGCCGTATTAAATAACAACATACACAATAACGGGTGTGTTGCATGTACATGCTGTATTAAATAACAACATACACGATAACGGGTGTGTTGCATGTACATGCTGTATTAAATAACAACATACACGATGATCAGCGTATTGCATGTGCATGCCGTATTAAACATCAACATACACGATAACGTGTGTGTTGCATGTAAATGCAGTATTAAATAACAACATACACGATAATCAGCGTATTGCATGTACATGCCGTATTAAATGTTATCACACTCTATAATCAATGTGTTGCATGTACGTGTTGTATTATATAACATCATATACGATAACCAACGTGTTGTATGTTCATGTTGTATACTATAACAACCTACAGGATAACCAGCGTGTTGCATGTACGTGTTGTATACAATAACAACATACACGATAACCAACGTGTTGCAGGTACATGTTGTATACTATAACAGCATACACTATAACCAGCGTGTTGCATGTACATGCTCTATACTATAACAACATACAGGATAACCAGCGTGTTGCATGTACGTGTTGTATACAATAACATCATACACGATAACCAGCGTGTTGCATGTACATGTTGTATACTATAACAACCTACAGGATAACCAGCGTGTTGCATGTACATGTTGTACACGATATCCAGCGTGTTGCCTTTACGTGTTGTGTACTATAACACCATACACGATAACCAGCATGTTGTATGTATGTGTTGTATACAATATCAACATGCAGGATAACCAGCGTGTTGTATGTACGTGTTGTATACTATAACTACATACACGATAACCAGCGTGTTGCGTGTACATGCTGTGTACTATAACAACATGCACGATAACCAGCGTGTTGCGTGTACATGCTGTGTACTATAACAACATGCACGATAACCAGCGTGTTGCGTGTACATGATGTGTACTATAACTACATACTCGATAACCAGCGTGTTGCGTGTACATGTTGTGTACTATAACAACATGCACGATAACCAGCGTGTTGCGTGTACATGTTGTATACTATAACAACATGCACGATAACCAGCGTATTGTATGTACGTGTTGTATACCATAATAACATAACATCATACACGATAACCAGCGTGTTGCATTTACGTGTTGTATACTATAACAACATACACGATAACCAACGTATTGCAGGTACATGTTGTATACTATAACAGCATACACGATAACCAGCATGTTGCGTGTACGTGTTGTATACTATAACAACATACACGATAACCAGCGTGTTGCAGGTACGTGCTCTATACTATAACAACATACAGGATAACCAGCGTGTTGCAGGTACATGTTGTATACTATAACAGCATACACGATAACCAGCATGTTGCGTGTACGTGTTGTATACTATAACAACATACACGATAACCAGCGTATTGTATGTACGTGTTGTATTCTATAACAGCATACACGATAACCAGCGTATTGTATGTTCGTGTTGTATTCTATAACACCATACACGATAACCAGAGTGGTGCATGTATGTGTTGTATTCTATAACACCATACACGATAACCAGAGTGATGCATGTATGTGTTGTATTCTATAACACCATACACGATAACCAGAGTGGTGCATGTACATGTTGTACATGTTGTACACGATAACCAGCATGTTACATGTACGTGTTGTATACTATAACAACATACACGATAACCAGCGTATTGTATGTTCGTGTTGTATTCTATAACAGCATACACGATAACCAGCGTATTGTATGTACGTGTTGTATTCTATAACACCATACACGATAACCAGGGTGTTGCATGTAGGTGTTGTATACTATAGCAACATACACGATAACCAGAGTGGTGCATGTACATGTTGTACATGTTGTACACAATAACCAGCATGTTGCATGTACGTGTTGTATACTATAACAACATACACGATAACCAGGGTGTTGCATGTAGGTGTTGTATACTATAGCAACATACACGATAACCAGCGTGTTGCATGTACATGTTGTATACTATAACAACATACACGATAACCAGCGTGTTGCATGTACATATTTCACGACATTTTAGTTGTTGTCAAAGCCTCGACCATATTGTTCAATTATTGATGTATTTCAACAACGGCTAAGACCACACACTGGATATTTTCGATTGCGAAATTAGTGAAAGGTCAATATGAAGACGAGATTGATTGAGACGAATGAAGGTTGAATTAGTTTAAATATACTTAATCAAATATGGAATAGTTTAGTGTAGATACACTATTAATAAGAAAATTGTTCAAACAAACACGTAACATTGTGTGTATTGAACATTATATAAGGTTGGTAATGTACAAGCGCATATCTCGAAATAGGCGATATGTAGAGTCTAGCAGAGTCTAGTAGAGTCTATTGGTAAAACATGATATAGTCCTGTTACAGATGAAAGAACGACATCTCTGATAAGCTTTTTATACAAAACAAAATGAAAGCAAACATATTGAAAATTTGATATTCAATTTTTTTTATTTTTATAATCGCCATATTTAGCAGAATATTTCCAAATTAAAAGACATAAACACAATTGAAATTCTGTTTCAACTGTTCCACTCCGGTCGACCGCCCCTATTTTGGCCGCCAACCTTACTTTTGTGTTAATTTCGGCATCTGTACGGTATACAAATAATCCTTTTTTTTTCCTTTTCCGTAACTTAACTACCAATCTACCCACATATGTTTTAAGATTCGCTACATATTTAGGGAGCGTCTCCGTGGACGAATGGTTAACGACGTTGCGTTGTAAACCTTCTCCTCTCACCGCTGCGGGTTCGAATCCCTCTGGGAGCTCGACTTGTAAGTGAGGAATTGTCGATTCTTACTGATGGCGAGAGGTGTACAGTACTGGTTCTACCCAGGAAAAGTGGGCGGTCTGCCGCCACCACAAAAAAATCGACCGTCATATATAACCTTACATATGTTGAAAATGACGTAAAACACCAACAAACAAACAAACAAACATATTTTAGGGCATCATGGTACTAAAACAATTTTTTTTTTCTTTGCCAACGAAATAAAGTACATTATTACGATTATACTAATACTTGTTGGGTATATATTTGTGTTGAGTCGCTACTCTGTTCAACACCTCTTAACTACGTCAACTCTACTTTTTGTTCTTTACCTATCGATAAACAGTAATTAGAAACAAGCACATCCATGAACTAACGCTACTAAGCTAAGTCTAAACCGCGATAATTTGTTTGATGTCCACTCGTTCCCCGGGAAACGCCATATTTGTAATAATTCAGTTAAATGAGAACAAGTGTAATACCATGATTATTACGTCAGATACACATGTTTTACACATGTAAACTTATTTGGAATGTAAATGTAATTTACACGCTATAATTTGGGCATTTTATCGAGTCAGAGACCGAATGAAGTTCCATTCATGTATTTAAGTGCTATTTTCTACAGACAAGGTCAATGTGTTTTATTGGCAAATAAGGCAAAAACGACAAATCGAACAGTGAAACGCGACACTACTGTAACTATAGACAAATGCAGATCAAGCTACACTAGTTTCACATTAGTCTCCTCGAAATGCGACCGATAAGTCCACCAGAAGGGAAATTAAAGAGAATTGCATTGGTAAATACTTCACAGAAAACATAAACAATGTGTAAAGAGTTGTCAGATTCAGACTTGGACAGAAGAAAGGGAAAATGTAAGTTCTTCATAACGTCGCACAACCGCTGTACTTCGTGCAGTTGTTTATAATATAATACTTACAGACTGGACGCATTCTAATTGTGGTGAAGGAAATGAAAAATACAGTTCAACATTTTCATAGCCAGAAAACGAGTGTTACTAAGTCAACCTGTTTATCCTTGGATGTTGGGGGGGGGGGGGGGGGGGGGGGGGGGGGGGGGGGGGGGGGGAAATCTGGTAGAATCCCATTCCACAGGCATGTATGTATCACTATTGGGTGACATTAATTTGCCATATCATAATAACAGTCGGTCAGACGACTCGCCTCTCGTATTGATTGAAACGGGTATTAATTGTACCAAATTTAAATCCGTTTCGTTCTGTTTAGCTTCGCTTCGTGTCTTTGACTTTCGTTTCGTTTTTATTTCGTTTCGTCTCGTTTTATTTCGTTTCGTCTCGTTTTAATTCGTTTCGTTTCGTTTTTATTCTTTTCTATTTCGTTTCGTGTTCGTTCTGTTTTCTTTCGATTTTCTCAGTATAAAGGACTCCTCCCTCATGCAAGCTTTACCAGATGTGGTTAAACTGTGAAATACTACTTTATTGTGAATGGAGTATTCATTTTAAGTCAATTTTGCAAAGTTGCACCAAACAGAAGTTTTACCCATTTTGATTTCCATTATGATGTGTTTTTGAAAACAGCGGTTTTTGAAAACAGCGACAACCTTTTTTTGCCACAAAATCGTGTCCCCTCACCCAGACCAATCTGTAAGTTATGTGGAGCTTTTTCTGGGAAGTGGGATTTCGAACTATATATGTTGTCTGGTTCTTTTGCTTGGTCTGAGTATAGACATAGACATGGTGGTCACCGAATTAACATTCTTATACGATGGTATAGTGTAACTGGCACTAGGTTACAACTGCAAGGTCCACACCGATCCGAACCCACGACCCCGTAGTAACTAGTACAACGAATACTAGTAAGCATTTGTCACATCCATATACATAAGACGCCCAAGAGGGCCTGTATCTTGCTCTGAAAAATTGGGGGGTGGGGTGGGGAGGGGAGGGGTGGGGTGGTGGTCAGAACTTTTCCTTGGGGGATTTAACAAAACTACCAAAAGGTGCGACTAAAGAGAGAAATTGGGATTGCTATTCGAGTCATTTGGTCCTAGGTCTAGGTGACTTCTATTATAAATAGGAAATTGGTTTCCGAACAATAACTTTTGTTTCCATTGGGGGATTTTAGTCCATAATTAAAAGTATGTGTGTTTGCCCGAACGCGACCGGTCCAAAAAAATCGGTTCGGTCAAAATCTTACCTTTTTTTCAATAATATATATTTTTTAGGCGTATCCTGACCAATCAGCGTTTTATACGGTCCCTCACTGTAGGCGATCCACATTTTATACGGTCCCTCACTATAGACGATCCGCATTGTATACCGTCCCTCACTGTAGACGATCCGCATTTTATACTGTCCCTCACTGTAGACGATCCTTATTGTCAAAGTCTACCTTATTGTCAAAGCGACGCTCATTGCTGAGTTGCAACCTTAGTTACTATTAGTGAGATTTCGCTCCGTGCGTACGTAGCCAATGCTATCGGTTATTTCACAGTTTGTATTGCTGAGACTACAGACGAAATGGCGTGCCCGTCACCTACTCTGTTCGAGGCAGCGAAACTGTCGCCGACAGTTCGCTTGGCGTCCCGTGAAGAGCAAACAACGTCTGGTTCCTCGATAAAAACAATATATTCCCGTAATGATCCAAGGTCAAGGTCTCTGTTACTATAAATAGAAAATTGATTTTCGATCAATAACTTCTGTTTCCTTTGAAGGCCTTTAAAAACGAAACTTTACCAGAAAGTGTAGCATAGGAATCTTGGTATTGCTCTGTTAGACCGCACAGAGCTACCAAACGCATAAAGCTCAAATAGAGCTCCCATGGAGTTCTATGCCAACGCGTGTTTCGCATAGACCTTCCATGGAGATCAATGCGAATGAACGTTGACGTGTTGAAAATGGAGCTCTATGCGAAACAGATGTATCACTTATTTGGGGGTGGTATCGACATTCGCTTCGCATAGAGCTCCCATTTTTTAACCCGATCTTCAGTCCATTATTTGCTTGTGAACAGGACAGGGGACACAATTTCGCTCATGCCATTCCGTTCGCTGTCTATCACCCCGTAAGTCCCGTGGTACTACTTCTCATATCTCAGTAACTGTTAAAAGGCAATCGCTTGAAACTTACAGAAGATTCTTGAATGTTTATAGTGACATAGCTGTAGCATCGGTAGGCTAAAAACCCTAACTCTGTAAATACAGTTGTATAGGAAACTTTAAAACGTTCAGCGAGAATACAAGTAGCATCACAACAATGAATTTACAATGAACGAAAAGAACTGCACATCCGATATAGCGTACCCTTCATTATCAGTGTTGGCGCTGTATGCGGTTTGGCTATGCCTACCGTTCGCATGGAGCTTCGCTGTTCAAGTTGCGAAATAGTACAAATCCTGTTTCCTGCATAGAACCCCCTTCGCACAGAGCTCCACGATCTCCACGAGTAGGTACGCATAGAGCTCTCGATGTAGCTATATGCGGAGGAGGCTCTATGCGGTGCCACATTACTCTTCGGGTCATTTGGTTCCAGGTCACTGTTACTATAAATAGAAAATTGGTTTCCGACCAATAACTTTAGTTTTCCCTGAAGGATTTTGACGAAACTTTACCAAAAGGTCCGCTTATTTACAGGAATTGGAAATTGCTATTCGGGTCATTTGATCCAAGGTCAAGGTCATTGTTTCTGTCAATAGAAACTTGGTGTCTGCTCAATAATTTAAATTTTCTTGTAGGGTTTTAATGACACTTTATCACAAGGTGCAACTCATGGAAAGGAATCTACTAAAAAAGAAAGTTGGCGCCTTGAAGTTAAAAACAACTGTTTTTACATTCTTTAAATGTATATGAAGATAATTTGTTTGCATCATCCTATACAGTAATTCATACACAGTTATGTCCAGTACCGTACTTTTCAGACTTAATCTGGCAGTATACGGTTCCAAATTTAACACGCTAGCTAATGCAGTAACACGTTACATTTTTGTTGCGTTAGATTAGTATAGTCATTGACATGATCATTTGTCGATTTATCTAAAGGAGCAAGTTAAATGCCCTCAAAAAATAAAATATCAAATAATCACACAATGCCCGGATGGGGTCATTGTACTGCGTGGCAATATTTCTTCTTGTTGATATTAAGCTTCTGGCCTAGATTGTTAAATATAGGCTGCAGAATAAATGTGTTAGAGTATTGACAATGCAAAATGTAGCATTTTTAGCTCGACTATTCGAAGAATAGTGAGAGCTATCCTACTCACCACGGCGTCGGCTGCGTCGGCGTCGGCGTCCCCAGCTTCACCTTAAAGTTTTTGTGCAGTAGATTTATAACTTCAATACTACTGAAGCTATTGCATTAAAACTTTATAGTAATGTTTCCCATCAAAGTCTGCACCTTACCCAATATTCCCCATAACTCTTCCTTGCATTTTGACAAATTTATGGCCCTTTGATTGTCATGTCTTTACCTTAAAGTTTTTGTGCAATATGTTTATAACTTTAAAACTACTCAAGCTATTGCGTTAAAACTTTATACTAATATTTCCCATCAAATTCTGCACCTTATCCAACAATCCCATAACTCTTCCGTTCATTTTGACAAAGTTATGACCCTTTGCTTGTCTTGTCGTTACCTTAAAGTTTTTGTACAATAGATTTATAACTTCAAAACTAATCAAGTTATTGCATTAAAATTTTAAACTAATGTTTCACATCAAATTCTGTACCTTCTTATCCAACAATCCCCATGACTCTTCCATTCATTTTGACAAAATTATAGCCGCTGAATTGGTAAAAAATGTCATTTTTACATAGAAGTATATAGGAAATCACTTCAAAATCTTCTTCTCCAAAACAAAAAGGGCTGCAGCTTAGATAGTTTGTATGTAGCATCGTCTAGTAGTCCTCTACCAAGTTTGCTAAATGGTGACCCTGGGTTTAGAATTGGACCCGCCCCGGGGGTCACAAGAGGTGAAATATGAGGGTGTGGGTGGGCCCCCTGAGTCATAAATTAGTAACCGTTGAGATCCCTACCCTATAACCATATATACACATACTGGACATGAAGACAGATACAAACAACCAACCATCATAGACACCGGGTTGCTTCCCCACCCCTGGGGACATAGCCCCTCGGTCATAACTTGGAAACCATTGAGATCCCCACCCTATAACCATATCTACACTTAAAGGGCATGAACAGACAGATATAACCACCCAACCAGCATAGAAACCCGTCTCCTACCCCACCCCTGGGGACATAACCCCTTGGTCATAACTTGGAAACCATTGAGATCCCTACCCTATAACCATATATACACTTACTGGACATGAACAGACGGATACAACCACCCAACCAGCATAGACCCCGGACTCCTTCCCCATCCCTGGTGACATAGCCCCTGGGTCATAACTTGTAAACCGTTGAGATCATACTCTATGATCATATATACATTTACTGGGCATAAACAGACAGATATAACCACCCAACCAGCATAGACCCCGGGCTCCTTCCCCACCCCTGGGGACATAGCCCCTCGGTCATAACCATTGAGATCCCCACCCTATATCCATATATATACACTAACTGGGCATGAACAGACGGATACAACCACTCAACCAGCATAGACCCCGATCTCCTTCCCCAAACCTGGGAACATAGCCCCTCGGTCATAACTTGTAAAACCTACCCTATAACCATATATACACTTACTGGGCATTAACATCCAACCAGCATAGACCCCGGACTCCTTCCCAACCCCTGTTGACATAGCCCCTGGGTCATAACGTGTAAACCGTTGAGATCCCTACCCTATAACCATATATACACTTACTGGGCATTAACAGACGGATAAAACCATCCAAACAGCGTAGACCCTAGGCTTCCTCCCCACCTTTGTGGACCTAGCTCCTGGGTCAAAATTTACAAATAAGTTTATATTTTTATTTGGACTGTTCGAAGGATCTTATGGGGTCTATAGATCATAGTTCATGGTCACAAATTGCATTTATGTGTTGATAGGCTCTTAGAATCAGGTAAATGTTTACGTCCGCATTTCTTAACATGTAAATAATTTCAACGTGTTTTATCCAATCATCATCAAACTTACATACTTTGTTATAAATGGGACTATGATCGTATTTATTGAGTTCAAGATCATTGGATGAAAGGTCAAGGTCAGAAAAGGGTCAAAGGTCAAATGCATTTGCATAATACTTCTAACATATTTTCTTCAAATTTTCAACTTATAAAATTTGCATTATGTATCCTTTGAAAGGGTTATTATGAAATTACCTCCGTGTCATCAAAGAAAAATTGTGTCCCTTGATTTAATGAAAATTCTAATGTTTTCCTTCTTGACACATCCAGCTCGCCCCTTTGTTTTCCCTTTTTTTTTTCTGATGGTATTCCGGGTGTATCATTTCTTGTTCTCTGAAAATTCGAGCTACGCTGTCCTCTGACAGCTCTTGTTTATTAAATCAAGAACCATACTTATGGTGTTTTTTATCCGATATTAGCAGTTTTCGAACTCTCCTGAGCTTTCATTGGTTACGTTTGGTAAAGATCGGATGCAGAATGAAAGTACTAGAGCGTTGACATGATCTAAACACTGATGGTTGGAGGCACCATAATCATGATCTAGTGAAACTTAAACTAATCACTATACTGTTACAAATGAATTGGGGCCCAAACAAGAGATAACAAGAAGCAGTCAGAGGGACGGCCATAGTCCCCTACCGGGTCTTGTGTTCGACACATCGTCTCATTATGGTGAACATTTGTGCCAAGATATTTCAAAATTGCTCTGTGCAAAAAGAAATGATTTAACAGTAAAGCGGATGAGAATATACAACAAAACGGATAATAGGTTTACCTTTGTATTATTTTATGAGCTGAAATTCAAATATACAATTATTGCATGGTGGTCCGAATAGCAGACAGTTTGTTAATTCTGAAGTTATTGAAGAAACAGTTATCTTTGAATGTACCCATATGAAGGTTGAATGTACCTATGTGAATGATCATGCAAGGAAAGTTGAATACCTTACCATATTTAGCTGCAAAATATGTGTTCCTGGGTTATGTATCGTGACCTTGACCTTTGAGATACGGGCATGGGTCTTGCGCGCGACATGCCGTCTCATTATTGTGAACATTTGTGCCGAGTTATTTCAAAATTCCACGATGCATGACAAAGTTACAGCCCGGACAAGCCTATTTCTGACCTTTAACCTCCAACTGTGACCTTGACCTTTGAGCTACGGACCTAGGTCTTGCGCGCGACACGTTGTCTCGTTATGGTGAACATTCGTGCCAAGTTGTTAAAAATCCCACAATGCATGACAAAGTTACAGTCCGGACAAAAAAATGACAGACGGACAGATGGACGGAAGGACGGAAGGGGGCCAAACCTAAAGTTCCCTTCAGGTCCGGACCGGTAGGGGACAAATAATAACACTGTGACAGAACTTATTAAACTGTGTAGAAAACACATAAATTTTCATTGAAAGACAGAGTCGCTATTTTTTTACTATACATTTAAAGAAACAACATATGATGCTGATGGCCGTAACATTGTTTTGTGACATATTCCCTTAAAGAATAACACATTTGGTTTAAACCTTAAGTATTATGCTCCCTGAATGGCGATGGAGCGGAAAGGCGAGAATACAGTTGCCGCTTTGTTCGTCCGTCCGTCCGTGTGTCCGTCACACTTTCTTTTTCGAAGCATGTCTTCGGAATTACGGATGTGACTGCAGTGAAACTTGATAACGGACAATGAGAGAAAGTGCAGCGTGCAAGAACCGTAACTCTGTCATCGTTCAAATTAGAGTTATTGATTGCCCTTTATAATTGTATACTTAGAAATTTTGTCCGGAGCATATCTTCAAAACTACTGATGGGACGGCACTGAAGCTTTACACAATGATAGAAGACAATGAGAGAAAGTGCAGAGTGCAAGAACCGTAACTCTGTCATCATTCAAATTAGAGATATTGCTCTTTGTAATTTAGACTTAGAATTTTTTTCCGGAGCATATCTTCAAAACTACTGATGGGACTGCAATGAACCTTCAAACAATGATAGAGGGCAATGAGTTAAAGTGCAAAGTGTAAGAACTGTAACTATGTCTTCATTCAATTTAGAGTTATTTCCTTTGTAATTTTATACTTTTGTCCGGAGAATATCTTCAAAACTACTGACGGGACAGCAATGAAACGTGATAGAGGGCAATGACAGAAAGTACAGAGTGCAATAACTGCTGGGTGGTACAAGGTCATATGATAAGTTCAGGATACATTTCGGGGAGCATCCATCGGTTCTACCTATTTTCTTGTTCTATTAGGAATTACAAAGACTGGTGATTTTCACATCTGAAACCCACAAAATGTTCACACACAAAAAAATCGCTGATTCGTTTATTACTATAGTCAACGTTTACAAAATAACACCGCCATTGCCACATTTAAAGGGTACCATTTTGGAGAACATTTCGTAAATCATTTTACTACCACATATAACGATGTATTTACCATACATAAATCATTTTACTACCACATATAACGATGTATTTACCACACATAATTTCAAACGCACTGTATAGCATGAAACATGTACCACATATAAAGAAACAATGCACTATATATATAATTTCAGTAACAACACCAGACAGTAAGGGCGTTCCGTGGAAATTATTACTATACAAATTACCATTACAAAAACAGAAGACACTAACGATACAAGGCTTGCCTTTGATTGGCAAAATTAAAATATAAATACAATAAAATAAATCATTGGTAATGAAGTAATACACATTCACACTTTTTTATGATTCATTAACAAATATACAAAGATGTTTTGTGTATTATATAAAGGGCAATCTCACTTTATAATGTAAGCTTTATACAAAAGAGTAACATCATATAGAGCATACTATGTCAGTGCCTTTTCAGGCGAGGCTTGCAAAGGATATATCAAACCAGCCATGCGCATTTGTGAAGCAACGTAGTTTATATATAGCTTTGTGACAACGCAGTATGCCATATTGCCGCAGTATGCCATTTATATGGCTCACAGCAGCCGCTTATATGGCTTACTGATGCGGTATGGCATACTGCGTCACAAGGTGTAACGCAGTTCTACATGTGTACGTTGAGTGCAGCAGTGCTTTGTTAATGTGTATGCTAACTAAAACTGTTACCCTCATGTATATAACGTTATTAAGTGCCTTTAAGTGTACATGTTTATTGATCTGGCTGTCCAGTTGTTTCTATTAATAGCACATATATAAATATCTGATTCTAGAAATTTCGAAATTATTGTTTACATACTGAGATGTGTAGATTGTTACAGAACATTCTTTAATCTGGAATGTTCCATTTTGGTATATAAAGATGTAGGGGCTGGCGTGGCGCGGTCGGTAGCGCAGCGGATTTGTAACCGGAGGCCCCGGGTTCAATCATCCGTGCCAATGAGTTTCGTAGGTGTTCTTGGGCAAAACACTTATCCTTAGCCTCGTCCGTCGGATGGGGACGTTAATCTGGCGGTCCCGTGTATCGGTCTATCCTCCGAGCACGTTAAAGAACCATAGGAATCTATTCGATAATAAGAGTAGGGCGCGGTTCCCGAATTCCCATGTATCCTTCCCCTCTCTCTGGGGCGAACCTAGTAACATATAATGTGTTGATGAGCCGTTAAACAACATCCATACATCCATACATACATACATACATACATACATACATACATATAAAGATGACCTTAGTAAAACCATACCTGTCAAGCCTCGCGCATTGGGCGTGAGATACACGCATTTTTGTGTCAAATCACGCTCACACGCATAAATTATACGTTCTTACGCATACTTACAATTTGCCCAAAAGGATATTTTTGTCTTCGATATTTTTTAAAATTAAAATTTAGTATATTTTATACCAAAACTCAATAAAATTCACTAAAGCTTAACCAGAATTTCCGTATCGCTTCCGTATATTGTGTGATAAATCAATTAAAATTAAAATATAGATCTATGATTATATGAACAATATTACGAGTATTCCTCTATACTAAAATTCATAACATTCAACCAAAAAATAGTAACCAAAGACTCGTGCTTCACCCCACTGACCTCCTAACCGAGGGTCAACCGTCCTTTGGCCCCATATCACTCTTAACTTCCATTGCGCCTTGACAGCTATGTAAAACTTGGGGGTTTCAGTATCAGTATTCAAAGTGGAGTATCTGATTCATTATTTTAATTGAGACTTTACAAAATATTGGTTGCAATGAATTAAAATATAGTGTGAAAGGATACAACATTATTGTTCTCGTCTATAATACACATGCTAATGGGTTATTTGGACATTTGGACTAGTGTGAATGAATACACCAGGACATTCAGATTAAAGGGACACTTTCCAATATTATTTGGACTTTATTCGCATATTGGATTTTAAAGAAATACTGGATCCATTTTATGTATTTTCTGTAGTGAATATTTTTCTTTGTCGTATTTGAATAACTATGTTGATTATATTAAAAAAAAAAATTGTTGGTTTTACTTCCTTTCTTGTTACATTTTCCCGTAACAGAAATTGGGTGCTCGTCCGGGATAGAAACATGTTCGGACTTCTTTATCATTAATAAATTGTTTTCGGCAATATTAATAATAAAATAATAAAAGAATAACAAATAATAAAAGTACAACAGTACTCGTAAATGTTTAATATTATAAAAAGTTAAACCGGCAGCAATCAAAATGGTGTTTGAAAAATGTGTTGCTTCGCCTACCCAGGAGGAGTTTTGATAAACTGAAAAAGGACGACCTAGAATTATGAATTAACACAAGTTAAAACCTCTATTAAAAAATCTAACATTAAGACTGTTTTGGTTAATTATAAGGTAGAAGAAGAATGTTTTGATGAAAGTGCATTATCTCTTTTAGTAGTCACGGAATTTGATGTACAATTAAAAGAAATTGAATTAGAAAAAATGAAGGTTGAAAAAGCATTGAAAGAAAAAGAAATGGCAATGAAAGAAAACGAGCCAAAAGAGCGGAAAGAAATTGAAGAAGAGAATTGGAATTAGATAAGCGGAAAATGGATTTGACAAGCAAAGCAGGTTCACCGTCACACTCCAGTTTTTCTACTTTTGATGTTACTAAACATATTAGACTAGTACCGCCTTTGTTGACACATATTTTCTTCATTTTGAGAAAATTGCCGAGAATTTGAAATGGCCAATAGAACATTGGACATTACTTTTACAGAGTGTTTTAGTTGGAAAAGTCCGCGAGGTTTACACTCAGTTAACTGTAAAACAAAGTTCCTCGTACCAAACTGTTAAAGATATTATCTTAAAAAGAAAACAGTGATTTATTGCATGTCGTGGTTTTCTCCACAAAATTACACCGTCCAACCGACCGACCGACCGCGACCAAAGGACCGACCGACCGACCAAACTGTTCAAGTTTGTAATAATTCGACGTGGTAATGCTGACAAATGATAACTTTAAACAAAAAAGTTAAAGAACTTTAAATATAATATTACAAAGGGCAATAACTTTAAATTGAATCAAGACAGAGTTACAGTTCTCATACTCTGCACTTTCTTACATTACCCTTTATTATTTTGTGAAGTTTATTGCAGTCCCCTTAAGTAGTTTTGAAGTTATGGTCCCGACAAAACGTCTAAATATAAAACTTACAAAGGACAGTAACTCTAATTCAAATGAAGACATAGTTACGGTTCTTGCACTCTGCACTACCACTCATTGCCCTCTATCGGTGTGCGAAGTTTCATTGCAGTCACCTAAGTGGTTTTGAAGTTATGCTCCGAACAAACATTATTATTAGTATAAAATTACAAAGGGCAATAATTTTAAATTGAACGAAGACAGAGTTACGGTTCGTACACTCTGTACTTTCTCTCATTGTCCTCTATCATTGTTTGACGTTTCATTGCAATCCCATGATAAGTTTTGAAGTTAAGCTCCAGACAAATATTCTAAGTATACAATTACAAAGGGCAATACCTCTAATTAAAATGAAGACAGAGTTACGGTTTTTGCACTCTGCACTTCCTCTCATTATCTTGTATCATTGTTTGAAGTTTCATTGTAGTCACATTAGTAGTTTTTGAGTTATGTTCCGGACAAGAATTCTAAGTATAAAATTACAAAGGGCAATACCTCTTAATTTGAATGAAGACAGAGTTACGGTTCTTACACTATGTACACTGTGTACTTTCTCTCATTACCTTGTATTATTGTGTGAAGTTTCATTGTAGTCCCATCAGTAGTTTTGAAGTTATGCTGCGGACAAAAGTGGGGCGAACGGAAGGACGGACAAAGTGGCGACTATAAGCTCCCACGAAAATTTCGGTGAGAATAAAAACGTGTTGTTCAAGCTGAATGTCTGATGCTTGATCTGCTCTTGTTGGAAACGTGCAATTATATATTTCAACACACTAACTGTCTGACTGAAAGTTGAGTTCGTTAGCAATTTTCCTAAAATAATAGCAATTTTCCTAAAATAATTCTCTCAAACAATCGGAACTTTTTGTTGATTTCCGTAATCGGCAGTTCCTATTGTTCCAATTGAATCACAGTATAATTTCGGCATATCACAAAATAATGACAATCAAGGTTTTACGCAAGCGTAAAAAAGCTGCCGATAAGTAAATAAACATGACTGTTGGTCTGTGAACTGATAGGAATGCACACAATTGTTTTTGCTGTACTTTGAAATAATTATTGAAATTATGAAAGTTACCAAGCTGAAATAAGTGTTGTTATTTTAAATTAGCAAAAGCAATAACTAACAATGAATGCGTCAATATTGTTTATTTTGAAACCTGGCCAAGGTTTTATTGATATAATCCTTCAAATGAAAATCGATACAAATTAGAAATCATTTTTTAAAGTGACTGGACAAGTTGAAACTGCTTTTTTTTTATTAAGTAAAAAGGGGCCGTAATTTTGTTAAAATATAAAAGCAAAGATTTATGTAACGTGGCTCCTTGTTGTGGTCTTATAATGACTAATGCATGCGTGAAGTTTCAATCCAATATGTAGATTGCGAGTTCCTAGCTTATATACAGACTTTAACCAAGGTTAAAAACTTTAAACACGTTTTTCTAAGTATTAAAGGGGCCATTATGTTGTTAAAATAAAAGCAAAAGTTATTGAACCTAATGACGAAGAATGCATGTGTGAAGTTACAATCCATTACCTAAAGTAGTTTGTGAGATTCAAATTTACATAATGATTTTAACCAAGCTTAGATGTATACAACATTAAACCAAGCTTACATACAATGGACAAACCTTAACCAAGTTTTCGAAGTATAAAAGGGGCAGACAACACTGACAACGATCTGGAATACGGGAATATCGCATTATGAATAAAACCGATTCAACACTAAATTTCTCGTTATGCTTATATTCGTGGATTTATGGGTATTATTCCATGAACATACAGATTTGCACTTATTCCATTCCAATACTTGCGGTTTCAGTAAGTTTCAGTTACACTTTCATTATGCTCCGTAAAACATCTCGTACGTAAATATCCCGGAAATATAACCGCATGATACACTTCAGTAGACTGATCTAGGAACAAGTAAAACGGTAGGTAACAAAATATGTGTTTATACCAGTCAAGTGTTTAGCTCACCTGAGCACGAAGTGTTCAAGAGTGAGCTATTGTGAGCAATCTTAACCAAACTTGCATATATTGTATATGACCATAAGATCTCGGACGAGTTCGATAATGGGCAAGATCGAACCAATAACACCAGAGTTATGGCCCCTGAATTAGCAAAAAATGCATTTTTTTCATCTTGTTTACACGATAGAGGCCATATTTCTTGAGCAATCTTAACCAAACTTGCAAACATTGTACATGACTATACGATCTCGGACGAGTTCGATAATGTGTAAGATCGGACAAGTAACACCAGAGTTATGGCCCCTGCATTATCAAAAAAGGCAGTTTTTCATCTTGTTTACACGATAAAGGCCACATTTTTTTAACAATCTTAACTACACTTGCAAAGATTGTATCTCGGACGAGTTCGATAATGGGCAAGATCGGACCAGTAACACCAGAGTGGCTCCTAAATTGACAAAAATTGAATTAACAAAAATGATTTTTACATGTTAACACTATACAGGCCACATTTCTTGAACAATGTTAATCAAACTTACACATTTTTTTTTTTATTGTTACTTTTTTTTTTTTTAACTTTTTTTTTAAAACTTTTTTTTATACGCTACTCCTCCTAATTTCGACGAAACTTGGCAGGAAGCATCGGTAAGATGTCTGGTTGTGCAAATCACTGTATATCAATGAAATCTTGGACAAGTTTGAAAAACAGCTAGATCTTGTTAGTAACGAGTTATGGCCCTTGATTTATAGAAAAATGCTATATTGAATTTTCCTTTGTTAAATCTGTAGCTACTTCATTTTTTATCTAATCTTTACCAAATTTGTTTAGAAAAAGAATGTTAATATCAATAAAAGCTTAAACAAGTTGCCTGATTCATATGCATCCATATACTCCCCCACCCTCACCCCACCCCACCCCAACCCATTTTTTATAAAATCTCATTCATAGAAGAAAGTGGGACACATTAAAAAATACCCATGCCAGACTAGACACACCTTACTGCCCATGATTACCAGGGGAGTGATCTAGGGCCATCCTGGACCTCTTGTTTAGACTAGTTCACTTGGAATTGAAGTTGTAATGCATGCTTATCATCAGCTACATGATTCGCAGTCTATTAATCATAGACAACTACAAAACCCATATAAGGATCAGCTGCCTTCGGCAGATGAATTCGTCGATTTCCGTAACCGCTATTTTCCGGTATCTGGTAACCGGTATCGAAAAATCCTCCATGGAATTGAAACCTGTTTATATATGCACAAATGTAATAATAATATCATTATATCTGTGCTTCATGATGAAGACTACAACAACACATTACTTTTTTACCTCTGATTATTTCATAAACTATTACTTTTTTGCTTTCTTTTCTTTTTCTCAAATTTCGCTGAAATAAAATTTCGTCTTTTGAAGCAATTAGTATTAATGAATAGCTATTTCCTAACCATTTTAGGCAAAGTAAGATCAGATACATTATGTTGACACGTTCTTTATACCAGTCATTATTTTCTCAATGCTGAGCTATTGGGATCAATTTCTTTCGTTCGTCGTCCGTCCGTCTTAAACTTTTGCTTAAACAACTTCATCTTCACATCAGTGGTTTTCAAATGTGTTAACATTAGGTCAATGCAACATCCAAGATGGCCACCGTTGCTATAACAGGTCGAAACATTAAAAAATCTTCTTCTCAAGAACCACTGAACAGATTTTGACAGTTTTTTTTTATTAAGCCCTGGAATATCAAGTCTATTTAAATGAAGTCTCCGTGGTCAAAAATGGCTGAGCACCGAGGGTCCAAAATTTGTATATAAACATTTTGCATGTTTTGCAGTGACTTATATAGGAAAAAACATGAAACACATTCTTCTCGGAAACCACAAGGCACAGAGCTCTAATATATTACGTGTAGCATCTACTTATGGTTCCCTACCAAGTTTGTTCAAATGGTGACCTGGCCCCGCTCCGGTTGTCACGATTTTACATAGAGTTATATAGAAAAATCTTTAACAGCTTTTCTCTGGAACTACAAGAGCTAGATGTTTACTATTTTACCTGTAGCATCAGCTTATATGGTCCTCTACCAAGTTTGTTCAAATGGTGACCCCGAGGTTTAATTTGGCCCCGTTTTACATAGACTTTTTAGGTAAAATCTTAAAAAATATTTTTCTCTGAAACAACAAGGTGTCATATATTGCATGTGGCATGACATTATGGTTCTCTACCAAGTTGTTTAAATGTGGTCAAATCTAGCCCACCCCGGAGATCACAGATTTACATAGAGTTATAAAGGAAAATGTTTAACAAAATCTTCTTTGAAACTACATGAGTTAGAGGCCTAATACTTTGCCTGTGCCATTAGCTTATAGTCCTCTATTAAGTTTGTTTAAATCGAGACCATGTGGTCACATTTGGCCCCATCCCAGGGTTCACATGTTTTACATAGACTTACACAGGGAAAAATCTTAAAATAGGTTCTTCTCTGAAACAACAGTTATACCTACTGAGCATGAACAGACTTATACAACCATCCAACTAGCATCGGCCTCGGAGTCCATACCCAACCATGGGGACATATCGGAAACTGTTGCGGGTAAAATGTAAAAAGAAAGGAAGCGAAACCAGCAACGACTATTTTTTGTGTCTCCTTTTCGAAGGAAAATGCAATATATAGGGATCCCTTTGTCGTCCGTCCGTCAGTCCGTCACGAAAACTTAACGTTGACTATAACTTTCTCATTTCTTGATATTTTTTCATCAAATTCATCATGACAACATCGACATAACTATACTAAAATGTAAAGGTCAAGGTCAAACTGAAGGTCATTATATGGGTTAAATACTCGTTTTTTTCTTCACGAAAACTTAATGTTGGCTATAACTTTCTCATTTCTTGATATATCTTCATCAAATTTTCAATGATACTTGTCATGACAACATCGACCTGGTCATACTAAAATATAAAGGTCAAGGTCACACTGAAGGTCATTATTTGGGTTAAATACTCATTTTTTTCTTCACGAAAACTTACTCAGACCAGGTCATTTATCTGGGTTCAAGAAATCTTGTTATACTGACAAATCGCTGACAGGCGATACATGTGTTCTGCGGAACACCCATCTAGTTAAAAGATACTCAACTAATTTATTAAAATAGTACAATGAAATTTACTCACTTACATAATACGCATACATTATATCCAGTAGTTCTTTAAAATCCGATTCAAGAATAAAATCCAAATAATATTGACAAATGTCCCTTTAACCTTAATTGTCAAGTGTCCCTTTAATCCAATGTTGTTTGAAGTATTTCCTGTTTTTTTTAATCACAATAGTCCAAAGAAGAAAAAATGTGATACAAAGTATCACATAGCGGCGATAAAATAATTTCTTTGATAGACTATGTAATGGAATTGGGAATTGTGAAGCAACAAGAAATTTTAATGAAACAAATGTGCATGTATGAAGCATGGTATTAAGAAATATGAGAAAATGGAAATGTTATGTACCCTTCCGGAAAATATGATTGTCCTTTAGTCTATATACACAAAATGTAAACACCATTGATGAACAACGTGATCCCTGTATGACTACCATGCTACCACGCAAAACAAAATGCAACCTATTTGTGTTTAACGACATTTATGCAACTAGAAATCTTGACAGTGTCTCCAAATCAAAAACACCTGCAAGTGCAGAGTTGAATATTAATAGCCTCACTCCTTTAAAGCCAAATGAAAGGCCCTGTAGTGCCAAATGATGCATTTGTTTAAAAACTGTATTTTGAAATTTTGCAGTTTGGCTATTTACAAAAAAACACAAAAAAAACCAATTGCACCTGTTGCTTAGATATAATTGCGCTCTGCACATCATTGCATATTTATGGAGATTAATTCTGGTAATTAGAAAGAAAATATATAGCTTTGTGGCCAAACACAAAACCAAATATAACATAATTTGTCAAAAGTACAAAAAAAAACCAAATATAACATAATTTGTCAAAAGTACAAAAAGGGACATGCCTCAGCAGAAATGCATCAACCAGACACGTTTTGTGATATACCAGAAGAAAAAAACAAAAACAACTCGTTTAGTTTTTTTTCCATGTGCCATATGAGCCTATATTTTGGCACCTGAACCATGCAGGGATCATGATGAAGACCTTTAATGAGCATGAACAAAAAAATTATAAAATGAACATGAATTTGTTGTTGGGGTAGTGGGGTGGGGTTCTACCCCTCTGTCTACCCCTCCAACAGGATCTTCTGTGGCCCTATTCTTTGCCCCGGAACCAAACGGGGCCCCCGGAACCACACGGGGCGCATTCTTTTGAACACCATAATAAGCAATGTAATAATGTAATAATATTTCAGTTTACGTACATATGTCAAAGCGTATATTACAAAATGACATATGGTCTTTAAATTACCAATACTCAAAACATGTATTGTATTACAATACTTTACGTTTAAAGGGAGTACATCAGGTATTTTTCTAAAAATATCTTAAATTATAAAAATAGTCCAATTCATGATAAAACACTTATATCCATCAAAATATGATGTTCGAACCATATTGTTAAGGTTTAAACTTCGAATACACCATATAGCTAGGACGGAATCGGGCATACAATGCTGAAATTAACCCTGGTTCGTAACCTAGGATAGCACGTATTACTGTACAGAATGAATTTCTTTGTAACTAAGGGGTCATTTTTAGGATCATTCATTATGTTTAGGCGCTTTAAAATAGAATATATCATTATTTGTCAATTTTAAGTCGGACCCCTAGACCCCTTTGTAAAGCCTGATGTACTCCCTTTAAATATACAAATGTATTTTACACACGAGATAATGCGTCAGCAGTCTAATTATATTTTCCTCTGATATGGCTAATTTCAGTATTGTACTCTTGGAACATCAAACTCCACCTCATTAATCTTTGATTTTTGTTTTTCATTTATTTAGCACGACTATTCGAAGCATAAGAGAGATTATGTAATCACCCCGGCGTCGGTGTCGGCGTCGGCGTCCCACATCAAGGTTTGCCTGTAAGCTGTGTTTACAAGTCTCTGTCTCTTACATTGCTTATCCTAGCACAACCATATTCGGCCATTGGCTTCCTTATAGCATTATCTTAAGGGCTACGTAAATAATTTTGGTTCCTGTAACCCATGGGCTCCCATGGAACCCAAATTATGATAGCGCTTAAAAGGTGTCCCATTTCACATCAAATTGTGTCTCTATCTCTTGCATTTCTTATCTTAGCACAACAAAATTTGGCCACAACATTCCTTATAGCATTATCTTAAGGGCTGTTTAAGTAATTTTTGTTCCTGTAACCCTTAGGCTCACATGGAACCCAACTTCACGTCTATGGGAAGTGGTATAGCTATCTTTTGCTCCCCCCATCCCCTCCCCACGAAAGCCAGTTTGGTTTCTTTCTTGTTTTCTTTTACCTCCACGCCACTCCACCCCACCCCACCCGACACCTGAAAACCGATTTTTTTTATTTGTTTTACATATTTCTGTGTTGTTTTGGTTTATCAATTTTACACCTAAAGCTATGTTGTGCCCCCGCACCCTGCCCCCAACCCCCACCCCACTCCATCCCACAACCATTCCCTCACCCCATCATCAACTGCACACAAATGTTTTTTTTCGTTTTATTTTCATATCTCTATGTTGTTTTGTTTTATAAATGTATCAATTTGTTTCGCCCCAATTCCAACCCCAACTCTCCAACCCCCACCCCATCAACACCACCACCCGAATATATATGTATATTTTACATATCTCTATGTTTCTTTTTTGTTTTATAAATTTACCAATTTATTTCGCCCCTACCCCATCCCACCACCCCTCGCTCCCCGCTCCCAACCATTCACCAACCCCATCATCTCCACCACCCGAATGTATTTGTTTATAAACAATTCAGATACACATAGAGGGGCAGCTTGGTGAAAAAATTGTGCATTGTTTGACGAAAGCACCAAACTTTGCACATAGCTAGACATTACCATACTGAAAAAACTGGCTATAGACCCACCCCAGATATTTCATAATGGCCGCCATTTTCAAAATGGCCGCAAAATACGTAATAAATAATCAGTTGAACCTATATGTATCGGGTTTTAACAACATATATTACGGCAATCGCAACAAATTCCGGAAAAGGATAGACAAAGGGTCTTGCAATACAATCTGGGTATATTTTAAGTTCAAAATGGCTACCGCTTTCAAAATGGCCGCAAAAACATGTTGAAAATAGTAAAATGTGAAATTCGTTTAATAGTTGTTTGTAAGAAAGTAAATAATATGTTGAATTTATTCACTCGGTTTTCTTGGCATAGTATTTGTTTTTTTACTATTGCAATAAAGAGTTATTTAGAGGCACCCTATGGTTAATGTGCTAAGGGATTTACACGTTTAAATCAAATTTACTTCGGATTGACTCTACGTTTTCTCCAGCCTTTGGGATTTCTGAAGGGTGCTAAACTAATTTTCTTATCAGAAACTGTCGGTTCAATATAAAATATATTTATAAAACTCTAAAATACATTGACTTGGTAAATGTTATTTACAAGACAAAACCAGTAAACAAAACTTAACTGAGTCTAAACTATATAGTTGCCGAGCAGAAACAATGAAATTGGCCTGAAACCCAATGTGAAGATCATAATGGCATATTGCGTTGAAGCCTTCGTATTTTAAAATGGAGGCATTACAACAATCTGAGACTTGTTTGACGACTATAGATGGACCAGTGCCCTTGTGGCAATTATGACACTGCAGATTCCTTTTTGAAAAAAACACATGCATCAGGGAATGCTCATCACGTGATTACCATACTTATGGGTGATTACCATACTTATGGTAAACCGGGCTTACAGTTATTTGAAGTGTGAGCAAGGCATGCCTTTGACTATTGAGTATTGCACATGACGATCATAAAGAGCAACCAAAAGTTCGCAATTGCAGTACTGTTCAGTTACACTTTAAATCTTAAAATTAGTCATCTCTGTGTGTGAGACAAACTTCATTAGTGTTGTCTCATCAGTACCCAATGAACTAGCTCACAAGCAGAAATATAAGATTGGAAAGAAGATGAAGGTGCAGTAGGTACTGTAAACACATCGCAGCTTCCACATTGGATGATCCCTGAACCAGATATGGTCTGAGTTATCTGTTAATTTCTGTTATTGCAATAATTCATCAGGCGCCGCCTATGAAATGACTCTGATCTTTTCCATCATGAACAAGTTAAAGATGTTCATAAGGCAGTTTGAGTCACACAGTAGAGGAATTAAAAAATATATTCAAAGACAATGTTGAGGATGTACTGGTACTTGACTTACATTACATAGACGACTCTCGTGTGACAGAAATTGCTAAACAAATAGGTAAATTGTTTCATGCAAAGGCATGACACGTTCATGACACGTTTGTAACAGAGCTTATAGATGACATAACCAAGTCTGTCTTTAAACAGATAAACCAGAAAATGTTTTCTTTCCTTAGTGGTCACCAACTTACAACATTCTATAACTTGCATTCTCTTCTCGCATATATATGTATCATATTAGGTTCCGATTAACGACGGATTAGGGTGTAACTTTCTAACATTGGAAAACGTTTTTAGATTTTAATCAGATTATACGAGCTGCCTTAAAATGCCTTTTAATGCTTGCAACACATTAGTAAGTATGATTAGCAAGTTCTTTTATACATTCTTGAATGTCACTTGCAGAATGTTTAGTAGGTGACGGCAATCATGCAAAACAAAATCAGAGCTCTGGTTAACTAGCATAGCAATCGGTTGCGATAGAAGAGAAACTAAAAACACGTTGAATAAAACAGAGATGAGGCATCTGAGACTGATCTCGATCATTTCACTAAGATGATACGATACAATGCGTGTGTTGCATGTGGCATATGCCAAACAATACTTCATTAAACGTATGCTATATACAGTAGACACAGACGTTGTAGTACATGTAAGAGCAATGGTACAGTACATACAGTTAGATGAGCCATGGGTTAGTTTTAGGAGCTAGGAATCACTATAGGTTCTTCGTTGCACACTGTATTGCCTATTCATTAGTTCATATAAACCAAGACGAATAGTTGCTTTTCACTCTTACTATAGGTAATGAAATATCTTCAGACAGAGGTAAAACCTGTGCATGGAACATCTGGAAATACTATGTTGAGGTTGCACAAGCTTTCCAATTCCAAAAGTTGTGCTTGTTGGAAAATGTGTGACAAGAGGAAGTTTGCATGTTCATGTCACAAAGAATTGTTGACATTCAATGGTTCCTAAATGTCACCAATTGCTATAGCTCTTTTCAAGAATACCTGCCGAGTTGTTTAACAGGTTGTAATTGGACATTGTTGGAGACATGACCTTTAGGTCCACCTGTGAAATGCCTACATCTGGTGACTGGGGTTGGAAGAGGATGTGTTGAAGCCTTTCTCGATAATACTACCACAGGCCTCAGCGTTTGCAAGGAATTTTATTAAATGTAGATGTCAAAGAGACAAGTGTGTTGCAAACGATGTGTCAAAGCAGGAATGATGTATACAGTCTTTTGAAAATGGGACGTTGGTTACTGTGACTAAGAAAAAATGTACCATTCAGATCATAGATCAATAAGATTAGATTACATATAATGTTAGCTCTCATCTTAAAAATGTTCAAATGATATGACCACTTATTACATTTGTGTATGTAAAAAAACTCCTTTTTAATTTGTTGTCTGATAGAGTCTTGTTAATATTGTTTATTAAATCAACAAATGTAATTTAAGGTCGTAATTAAATCTAATTCCGATAAATCGGAGATATTGTTTAAGTATCCTTTGCGATATTTTTTCTCCTAGAGTTTAGAAGACTCGACAAGCCTGATTATTTTATAACTAACCTGCGGCGTCCCGTTTTGCTACTCTCGTATGCATGCTTTAAAATCAATTTTAATAATTATGTAAATAGTTCAAAGCAAATTAGTTTTACATATTGCTCATTGGGGAATATATTGCACCAATGATATATTAAAACTGATAATAGAATAACCACACACAATTAACAAATTCTGCATTGTATTTAAGTATATATGCAAGAAGTTTTAAAGTCAAATTGATATTGGATTAATAAATTTTGATGCTTGATAAATAATTCAAGATTGTTGTGTATCCCTTTAATAGTGTTTTACCAAGTCACTGGATGTATACTTACGAGTTATTATCAACTAAAATCCGCTAATAAATATGCGACTGAAACTTAAACACACTTCAGAAATGCTTAAGGCTAAAGACAACTAAGACAAACTAGTCTCAGAGTTGGCATAGCATGTATACATGTCTAAAACCACTACCACTGAAGTATAGAGGTGTACCTAACAACTATTTATTAAAGTATAGACATACACATAAATATATCAAGACAACACCTTTGTAAAACATATCAACATTTTGATTACTTTCTAAAAAAAATATATTTTTTTTAAAAAATCAGCAATTTTTGGCAGCCATTTTGAAGAAAACAATGACCCAAATTATACTGCATATTGTATTGTCTATAAATGTCCTGAGTTTAGTGTATTTACAATAACAAGTTTTGATGAAACCGTTTGGTGCTTTTGTCACAAAATGCACAATTTTACCGATATATGTCACCAATCTGCCCCACTATAACAGATGAAATATCGATAAAAAAAACAACTGAAATGAGGCCAGAATAAAAAAAATGCTAGATTCTCATTCCCTCCCTCCCCGAGTTGCCTTTCGACCACAAATTTCTTAAAAATGACAGCAATTCTGGATTAAAAACGATAATTAAAAAAAATAAGTCACACCCTGCCCCAACTTTTACTCTAATCTGTATGAGATTCTAACAATAATTTTATGTCGGCCCGAGTTTCTATAGCCGTCCCGCGCCCCAACCCTATGCCCACATTGTTTTAGCCTTGTTTTCGGATGGTATCTACTGGCTATATATATTTATTATTCTCTGAAAAATCGAATAGTCGAGCTGCGGTGTTCTCCGACAGCTCTTGTTTATGAACGTGAGGGAATAGCTTCAGGATATCGTGTTGCGCACACATACTTGTCAGCCGATATTGGTTACCAGACTTGGTCTTAGGCAAAGGGCCAACTCAGTCTACAATTATTATATTGAAAGTTTGTTAGCTGCTGGAATAGATTGAAGATGGGCTTTGAGAATCTTCTGTTTGGGTTTTCCTATCATTTGACATATACGACAAGACCTACAGTATTGTGAACCTTTTTTATGTTTGGCCAATACAAATGACACAACATCTTTCTTTACGATATGAACTAGGAACCACTGTTTGGCAGTTTTGTCATCTTTGCAAAGATAATCATGGTCATTTTGAACCTCTTGTCTTTTAACATTACATTATACAAAGATATCATACGAAAGCTTAGCAGCGTTTAAACTCCTAATCTTGTGTGTCAGTAAAGCAACTACTCTATTTTCAAAACAAGAGTCATAATTATGTCCTTCGGGGCTCGAACACACGACCTTCTGATTTCAAGTCCGGTGCTTTATCCACTGAACTATAACACCACTTGAGAAAATAGTAGACAAACTACCATTTATTATGAGGCAAAATAATTTAACATATTTAAACGCAACTCAAGATGGATCAGTAAATATGTAGTCCATCTTGTCGCACGTGTAAATTAACATTGCCTGGTGTAATACTGTATGTTATCAATATGAAACTAATACTTCGCCTCAAAACAACCAGATCTCGACTTGTTATTTAGCGCTTGGTGGGTTTGTGTTCGCGCGCTTGTTATTACGTAATGTCTATTTAGTGTTAAAAACGCTACAACATACCAATATATAGTCGTGGTCTAGAGGTTCAGCGTACATCCGTCAAAACTGACAAGTGCAAGGCTGTGGTTCAAATCCCGTTACGGGCAAATATATTGTTTATCACATATATTCTGAGGTCGTGTATTTATCGATATTACCTCTACGGAGACTAAATAAACAATTTACGCATCGATTTCTGCTTATATATCCCGACTTTTGGGGTGTTCGTCGATTTGAACTACTTCACGCGTGACTCATTCATATTCATGAGTTATTGCCATTTAAACTAGGTACTGTGTAGCTTTAAACATATTTCTTTCATGACAGTATCTCATATACATGAGTTTTTATGAATTCATCATTTAATTGTATAAATCTTAGTCACTCGTTTTATTAGTCCTTGTATCCAATGTTTGGTTTGACATTTGCTTTAAAACGTAATCATTAATTGCATATAGGAAGTGGGATAGATCGTATATTTTCTTTCTATAAATATAGAAATTAAACGGTGCATGTTCACACATTTTAATTTAAGTGCATGTCAAGCTAGTAAGTTGTCTTAGAAGTTCATCTGTATCCTTTTTTAAACCCCACCACCGAATATTTTAAAATCCTTTGTATTATTTAATAGTCACTATTATATTATATAAGTTAATTGTATGCGACTAAAAATAAAGTAAGTAAAATAGATCGCGCTAGTCATTTTATCCGCAACCTTGCAAACGCTTGAATTGCGTCAAAATATTTAGCCACGTCAAATCTTGACGTTTTTGACGTTACAAATATTTACCCAACAGCGTACGCTTTTTACGGGTGCGTAAAGTAAAATCGTAGTAAATTACATGCGATTGATATGATTTTTTACTAACAATAGTATAGAGCTAGCCATGTCCGTCCGTCCTTCCGTCAGTCCTTCCGTCCCAAAATGTTTGTGTGTCTATCTACTCCCACATTTTTCAACTGATTGCTTCGAAACTTTACAGGATACTTACCTATAAGGTCAAGATGTGCATATCGTTTCGGCGTCAAAATCGACCCAGTGTAACCTGAGTTATGGCCCCTTTTCCGTCAAACGTTACGTTTTACACCGATTGTTTTCAGTGGGGGCATTCGTATCCCATGGACACATTTTTAGTTTTTAAATCTTTTAACATCACTAGTAAAACTGATCTGAAGATACAATGTCACTCTAGGCTGCATTTAAATATATAGAACGTTATTATTTATGTGTAACATCAAATCAATTCTACAGCGGTAATTTTGTTAATTTAAAATAATGGATGTATAGTGTAAATTTTGTTTATGCAATTACATAATTATAACACTGTGTTTGGTTTAATAGTAATCGTACTGCATTAGTGTTTTCCCACGGAAATGTGCATATGCTAAAGTAGGAATGCAAACTGTGTTTTGTAATTTAATATAGAAATTAGCGACTAATTATCTTTTTTTCTTCTTTTTTTTTGAGGCACTTGTTTCTGTCAAAACCAATTTCCGTTTTAGATACAAATTAACTGGTACCTAAATAAGTTATCTATCCACAAAACATGCATTTTAAGTGGCAAAGAAAGTACTTTATGAAAATAATATGGAAAATAAAAACTGTAATATATGAACTGAAAGGGCCAAACAGGGCAATATGTTATATTTGTTTAAACTCTGAAAACGAATTTGAACATATTGTGTCCATTTGTTATTATTATTATTGTTTTTTATAACATGTGTCAATTGTTTTATATTGAAATGAACCACAGATTATCCTGTTTTAAAGTAATAAATGTGTTGTTCCAAGTAGCCAATTTTACACACACTAATTATATACCCCGTTTATGAAATATAATAACAATGACTGAAAATCACTTAACATATATAATACGAATTTACATATTACTTATTTTCATAGTATTGCTTATATTATTATTTTCTTCACAGGGATGCCATTTTGTATTTTCGATTATATATTTATTTCTTACATACATTTAAAATATATGTTTGTAGTAAAGCTAAAAAGAAAAAGAAAGTAAAGATGTTTTGATTTACTGTTCTTCACTCTAATAGTGAACTGCCCTAATTGGTTTATTCTCTTGTTGTTCTGACTTCTCAAGTCATTGAGTACTTGCTTTCTGCTTGCTAGGCTTTTAGGTTTTCACCGAATGGTGAGGGGGCATGTAGCGTTAGCAATGTCCGTCCGTCCGTCCTTTCTTCCGTCCTTCCGTCCGTCCGTCCCGAAAGGATTGTGTATCTATCTCCTCCCACACTTTCCAACCGATTACTTCGAACATTTATAGGATGCTTACGTATGATGTCAAGATTTCGTTTCGGCGTCAAAATTGACCCAGTATAATATTACCGGAGTTATAGACACTTTTTTGTAAAATTTTACGTCAAAATATCTTGTGTGTCTATTCACTTCCACCGTTTTCAACCGATTGCTTCGAAACAGGATGCGTACCTATGATGTCAAGATGTGCATATCGTTTCGGCTTCAAAATCAACCAAGTATTACCGGAGTTATCGCCCTTTTCCCGTCAAACTTTACGTCGAAATATCTTGGTTGTCTATCTCCTCTCACACTCCTCTCACACTTTTCAACCGATTGCTTCGAAACTTACCTATGATGTCAAGATGTGCATATTGTTTCGGTGTCAACATCGACGTAGTATTACCGGCCTTATGGCCCTTTATTCGTCAAATATTACGTTAAAATATATTGTGTGTCTATCTCCTCCGACAACTTTCTTTCGTTTCTTTTCAAACTTTACAGGATTCTTACCTAGGATATAAAAATCTGCATATCGATTCGGTGTCAAACAAAATCGACCCAGTATTACCAGAGTTACGGCCCTCTTTTCTTCAAATTGTACACTGATTTTTTCAGTGGAGGCATCCGTGTCCCTTGGACACATCTCTAGTTTTATATTCATACACACATGATCATCTCTGTGTTACTTTACTTATATTGCCTTTTAATGCTGCCTAGTTTGTCAGAGGAAACATCCTGGTGGGGTTTTCTTTATTTACACTGTCCCATTTAATGTGGGTGACAATACGGTAAGAATGAGGCTTGTTGCATCCTAGTGCCTGGTTTAAACCCCAAACGGCGTTTTTGCAACTTATCGTTCCAAGGCGGTATCCCTATGCGTATGTGTCAACACCAATCACAAACACATCGGGCTACCGCCTTGGAACGGTCAGTGGCAAACAATGCCGCTTTTTTTTAAACCAGGTTCTAGGGTGCACCAAACCTCACACTTACCCTACTATCACCCCCAATGAAACGGGACAGTGCAAATAAAGAATTCCCCGCCATGAACTATTCTCTAACCAACAAGGCAGCATTAATAGGCAATATAAGAAAAACACAAAGATGCTCGTATATATATATATATATATCAATACAAAAAACAATAGCCGAAGTATGTTGGTCACATGGTAAAGCCAACCTTTCATTTACAGACGTCATACCAGCTGAAAAGTAGCATATTTCTTGTCCCTTGACACCCGTGACCACAAATCTCTTGAATTTGTCACCACTAGCGGTGATCGTGGATACTGTTACAGTGTTCAACCATAATTTATACTTAATTTTCATTTAATTACAGCGTAGGGCACCCTGCTCCGGGGAGTGCCGGCCGCGATATGATCGTATTAGGACTAATTGTTCATTTCATGAAACTTAAAACGATGGCAATATAATAGCCGCCGCTGTATTAGTGATTGTCGAGTGAGGAAAATTAGATTCAAGTGGCTTAAGGTGGCTAAGAGTGCAAGATCTGAAGGTATCCGATTGAAAGGTTTCGTCTCTGATGTTTTCATCAATTAAAAAAGTAAAGGAGAGTCAAAATTCACTTACGGTAATTCAAGTACTATATCTACTGAAAAGACAAATAGGTACCTAGCAAAATAAAAGTGTTTCTGAATTGCATAGCTGTGTTGATGTTTGCTGTGTTGGTTTGCTGTGGTCGTTTATTTTATAAAATGAATACACTTTCTACATGTGGTTGTTTTTCAAATTATTTCTCCCAAGTTCACAAAAATGCAACTGTAAATGCTGGTTGCAGCATTTTATTTTAAAATATAATTCTCTCTACACATTATAGAAAGAAGTTAGAAGAATGCAGAGGCCAAGATGACCGCTGGATGAAACGTTCAATGTAACTCTGAAAAAAATGCACATGCTATTTAATATATATCTTTCTTTGACTGGATTTTATAAAATTTGCATAGACATACATACAATATAACAGAATTATACCACAATAGCCTAAATACACACTATGCATCGTGTAATACCCGAGGATATACACAGCATATGTTAGCTATTGTGGTATAAATACAATAGAGCATGCGTCTTGCTTGTGTACGTGCAAAACTCATGCTCTATCCTATACTAAAAAATAGAATAATAATATAAGAAAACCCTTTAGCTGATTTGATTTTTTTCTTCTGTACGAATTATTACACATTTTTCGAAATGGCACTCAGCGAAATGTTCACATCGCCATGTTAAGTATTTCAGTATCTCTTGATGAAAAGAGTCAATAAATAACTGCCTGTGTGGGCAAAGTAATACCTTTAAGTAAATTACTAGTTTCAGCTGTGGAATGCAATAAAAAGATTTATAACTCTGCAGTTGTTTTGGGTACAATAAGAGTTGGGTTGTTTGTGGTTTTTATTGGGAAAATGGCCGATGAATTACGTCGACTTGACGGGTCAAAGTGGAGGCGGTGTATGAGGACGTTAAAGAAATAGTTGCTGTCCAGGAGTGTATACGTGTGGATAACAATGGCGTTTGGTTCTACTTTTATTGAATCTGCATCTTACGGAAACCATTAAGCAGTATCTTGCAAAATGACCGCCGTATCCATAGTCTTGATCATCGTCGACGCTTGATTGTAAATACAAACGTTTTGACCATTTGTGCAGAAAAAAATTTGAAACTGGAAGCACGTGAGCGTAATTTTTTTAATTTTTATTAAAGTATTCTGACCATCCGCATCTAGTTCGTCGATATAATAATGAAGTTTCCCTCTTTGTTTATCTTTGTTTATTAATAAATGTATTCTCTTTCTGCCTTTCTGTATATATTTGATAGCAGGTGTTCCTGTCTCAGCCAATCAGAAACCTTACCATTGTATCGGCAAAAATCAAACTCTGTTCAGGAGGACTGTTCTAGACGTTTGTCTTGAAAACAAGAAAGCGTCGCAGATGATATAGACTACCGTATCCATACAGTACTGGTGTGCCGCATGGGATCATGATAAGGAACTTCAGTTTAAGAAAAGCATACTGGAAAATATAAACTGCTAACTGAAGTGTGAAAATTAATTAACTTGTGTTTAAAGAGGAACATTGATAACAATCAACGTTAATATACGACCCATAAAGTCAAACCAAACGGCGGGCGATATTCCAATAAAAGTTTTGTTTAATTTTGTCAACTGTTATGTTTCGACATTTTGAGCACTTTAAACAACACGTCAATTAATATCTTGTATTGTTTAACTTAACTTTGTTATGTCTGAGCCAACCTTTCCACACACAACGGTAATGAAAAACGCTCAGCACACATAAACCACCATTAACATAGGATGTTTCTCAAAATGGCGGAACTGATAGGTATCACTGCTAATACAATTTAGTCTACAGTTATTTTTATTACTGTATAAATAACTTACATGGCATTTATTGCATTGTTGAATTGAGAAAACACTGCATTCAGCGGAAAAAATGTAATTTTATAACCGGTCGTTATTTTTTGTGTGGCAAATAAACAGTTTAATTGAATTGCCAATACAGTTAGTTTACCACAATAGTTTATGAGTGGATATGCAACAATGAACATTTACTTCGTTGCCATTTTTATGTTATACAATTATATAGATCTATGTTTTCAATGAGTTTCATCAAACATAGTGTTTCATAGCTAAACAGGTGTATGCTCAAAGAAGGTAATTTCATAGTCGAACTAAATCAGCAAGTTATTGAAGCAATACGAATTTACTACGAAACGATAGAAAACAATCTGTTTTATTGCACGACGATTACTGCTATGCGTAATTTAAAGGAATAAGTACAGTTGCAAGTGATTCATATCTCTCAAATAGCACGTTTGATTTGCATAACGCCTGCAACTGTTTGGATAATGGTTCAACACAATTACGATCTATTTTATCTCGTTCTCGATGAAACAGCTTTTTCTCAAGGCACAGTTACATCAACATATACAAACGATCTTAAGATAAATAAATTGAATTGTTTAACGGCTCATCAACACAGTATAGGTTTTTTAGAGCCGCCCCAGAGAGAGGGAAAGGATTCATAGGAATCCGGGAACCTGCCCTACTCTTATTATCGAATAGATTCCTATTGTTCTTTTGGTTCTTTAACGTGCTCGGAGGATAGACCGATACACGGGACCGCCCGGTTTACGTACTCATCTGACGGACGAGGCTAAGGGAAAGTGTCTTGCCCAAGAACACACCCACTAAACTCAGTGGCACCACGGAGGATTTAACCCGGGGCCTCCGGTTACAAATCCGCCGCGCTACCGACTGCGCCCCGCCAGCCCTCCTTAGATAATTGAGATTAAGAAAATACAAAAAATCGAACACGAAATGCAGCATTCCAAGAACGTAGTCCACCAAAACATCAAACTACAGCATTCCAAGAACGTAGTCCACCAAAACATCAAACTACAGCATTCCAAGAACGTAGTCCACCAAAACATCAAACAACAGCATTCCAAGAACGTAGTCCACCAAAACATCAAACTACAGCATTCCAAGAACGTAGTCCACCAAAACATCAAACTACAGCATTCCAAGAACGTAGTCCACCAAAACATCAAACTACAGCATTCCAAGAACGTAGTCCACCAAAACATCAAACTACAGCATTCAACAACCAACCAACCAACATTCAACAACCAACAGTGACAAGGATAGACAGACGCAACGTACGCGACAACACAAACGAAAGGGCAGTTTACCCACTCGTAAAGGTGGAAATTACCTATAAATTGGAGTGCATATTTCAGTCAAAGGTTTTACCATAACAATTTTAATAATACTTACATACATTATATCTCATGAGAATTGTCAGTTTAAGTGGTAAATAAAAATATGTTCGTTTTGAAAATCGGTTGAGAAATTATTGATGATAGGCTACTTAGGTGAGGAAAAACACATTATTCGCGTTGTTTTAAAAATCTAAAAGAAATTGTGTACACTTTTTTTTTCTCTTTCAAATTCGCAATCCCTAAATATAAGGATATCGCACTATATGGCCCAGAAAAAGGTCATCGAAGCAAATGTTATGAACGAAGGATCGGCGGAGTGGATGTACACGCTCCGGTCCCTGGGAAATGTACTTGTCCAAAATGAAAAAAGAGGAGTAAGCAGGTGAAGCAAGAGACATAATTTGAACATAGTATACGTTACCGTGTTGAGAATAGTTATAATGTAAACAAACAACAAAAACAGTTACTTCATTGAGCCACGTTTGTATACAAATTTAGATTATGTCAGGTCATTGAAGTATTAGCAAAAAAAAAAATCCAACCAACAAGAATGTAATGTGTTGGTTTATGACATACAAAGGAGCTCTCGCAACAAAAGCGGAGAGGTCTACTATTGTCAATTAAGAGCAAGTTCAATGCTGTTGAATTTGAATACAAAGATATCTTCAAAGAACACGGTTGTGTGCAGATATTACAAGCAATAACGGCAAATTATGTATGACAGCCCTGAGATACACGTTAAAGGAATAATTTGTTACGTCATTCACTTGAACTAATATTTTTGAATATATGAAACTAGTTATTTATAGAGGGTAGCCAATTAGGCAAATGTCGATCAGGGAGTATAGCCTTGCCAGGACGCAGACATCCAACACCGCGCATTTAAAACGATAATTTAGACTAGTCTCAAAAATATAATTTAAACTAGTCTCATAACAATAATTTAGACTAGTCTCAAAAATATAATTTAAACTAATCTCAAAACAATGATTAAAACTAGTCTCAACCAATAATTAAACTGGTCTCAAAACAATAATTAAACTAGTCCCAAAAATATAGTTTAAACTAGTCTCATAACAATAATTTAGACTAGTCTCAGAAATATAATTTAAACTAGTCTCATAACAATAATTTAATTTAAACTAGTCTCAAAGCAATAATTAAACTAGTCTCAAAACAATGATTTAAACTAGTGTCAACCAATAATTAAACTGGTCTCAAAACAATATTTAAACTAGTCCCAAAACTATAATTTAAACTAGTCACAAAGCAATAATTTAAACTAGTCTCAAACAATATTTCAACTAGTTTCAATACACTAATTAAACTAATCTCAAAACAATGATTTAAATTAGTCTCAACCAATAAATAAACTGGTCTTAAAACAATAATTAAACTAGTCTCAAAACTATAATTTAAACTCGTCTCAAAACAATAATTTAAACTAGTCTTAAAACAATAATTAAACTAGTCTCAAAACAATAATTAAACTAATCTCAAAACAATAATTAAACTAGTCTTAAAACAATAATTCAAACTAGTCTCAAAACAATAATTTAAACTAGTCTCAAAACTATAATTTTAACTAGTCTCAAAACAATAATTAAACTAGTCTTCCCTAGTACCCCTTTACTTTATTGCCGAAGCTTTGATGTCCAGGCTATCTTAAAGAGCCGCTATGGGTGTTGGGCTGTGTATCAACGTCATTTCACTGTTCATAAAACAACTGTATTTTAGTAAGAATACCGGGACGCAATACAGGCATTTTATGGGTCTTCTACTGCTTGTATTACGTATCAATTTTACGGATACAGTCTACAAATTATGATCTGCGCATGCGCGTAGAACTCGTTCTAACCTATTTTACTTCACGAAAGGAGATTAGTCTTCAAGGGCTGTTCGATAATGAAGTGGATTATAGGAGGAGGAGTAAACACGCAGGAGTAGATGGTGACCAGGGATATCGAACGAGCGCTAGAACGAAAGTATAGTTTCCAATCAGCCACCCTTTTCCCTCCACATACCCCCACCCACACCACGAGGCAACCAACCACCACCTTCTCTGGTCCTTCTCTCCTACCCCATCCACATCATTAAGACTTCAATTTACTCAACAATGGTAATGCTTTGATGGATGCAGTATTTAATACATTTTGCGGTGTGTAGTCTGACATTTTACTATTTAAATCCGTGAAACAGTTTTGTCTGTGTTTTAAGCTCACACCCTACACCCACAAAGGTCAATATATCAGCATAAACAAGGAGACATTAAAAGAAGCGAGACAACGGTACTTTGTGTTGCATATTGAGAAATAATCGTGGTGGTTCCCCTTTGATATCTTTTTTTGCGGAAATGTTATCTGCAATGGTCATCACAATGTTAAATAAGACTAAAATCAACTGACGAAGGGGTACACCTGATTGTATGTCCAGGTTAAAAATATATGCATAACTGATATCACAATAACACGGCTGGTAATCATGGGTTTAGCTCCAATGTAACTTCCGAGCTAATGACAATGGTCAAAATTGTAAACAAAGTTGATAGTTGATTTGAAAAAAAAATTCTAAAAAAATACCCCATATTTGAAGGCAGGGACTTTTCTCCTATGAAATAATGTTGTGTATTCATTCCATCGTTAAAATCTGCCGTATTTTTAAGAATTAATACAAAATAAACCAAAACGATTGATGAACTCATATGACGTTTCGTACATACATTTGTATTTATACAATATGCTAGTGACTCACACTCAGTTTTTCCTTTTTAGTGGGTACTTATTAACACATCCATGACTAAAATAACGCTATTTAATATTATAAATGTATCTAAGCAGCAAAAATCATTACAACTATAAACTCTCATTTGAAAACATATATTTATTTTTTAATGAATTTTTAGTATGTTATATTAACTAAAATGAAACGAAACAGCTGAACGGATCATATGACCAAAAGAGGTTCCACAATTATTAATCGATTTTGACCTTTTTTCACCTTAGTCCGACAGTGATCTTCCACATCATTTTTAAGACACCCTTCTGTAATCATAGACTTGGATAAGTTGTCTGGATAGAGTCTGTACATTGTTTGCACGCTGCTCAGCATTCATGCTTTATTGGGTGAATATGCGATTTACATCAACCCGCCTTTTTAATGGTAGGTTCTCTTCCACTAAACACTCAAATCGACCTTTCTTTAGCGGTAGTTTTTTCTCCACTAAACAAAACAGTCAATTCGTCTTTGATGACTTTCATGTGCGTTGCATATTGCTCCATCATTTATGACAGTAGAGTATCAGATCAGGGGTGGCATATCTGCGTTCAGCGTCTGATGAATATTCACGCTCAATGTGATGTCACGGTGACCGCAATATGGCCTTGACCGCGATAGGACGCAAAATGGAACTTCCATTTCTCGGCAACAACCTATTCGTGAACATTGGCAGATCTGTAAGTAAATATAGAAACACGGACTGAAACACGTTCATGACTTCATTGCAAATTCGTCAAATGAGAATATTTATTTTTTTATTATAATTTTTTTTTTTTTTTCAGCTACCAATAATGGTAAGCCCATTTATTTTCCCCGTCAATGAGTGTGTTGTAGGTCGGGGAACCATCCCACCGCACACTTTACAAATATAAATATAAACCTATTTTTCAACACACTCATTCCAGAAAAAATACTTTCATTCAATAGGTAAACAAAACAACAGGTTACTGTCTTATAATATGTTGAAATCTACCTTATCTAGTTTACTTTATATTTAAAAAGAAGATAAAAAATCACAAATTATTTTGGTTTGTTATCTCTCTCTAATATAGAGAAAAAAATGTGTACTTCCACATGATAGCTTCCCATATCATGAGAGAAAAAAAAAGAGTAGTGGGGGAGGGGGTGGGGGGAGGGGGGTGCACGCATGTGTAAAGTTTGACCAGGTAAAAATATGAGGTTAACCATTTTTTGAAGTATGAACAGTTCTCAAGTAAAAATCTCCATAATTTGCATTATCCTCTCTGTGATTTAAATAATACAAAAATATTTGACCATTGACCAGTGTTCCTCAAACATGTTCAGTTCATTGTTCTTAAGAGCTATTTTTTGATTAATTTCATACATAAATGTTAAGCTTTTATGTAAGTTATCAAATGAATTTTTTTCCCTAGACATCTGCTTCTGTATATATATCGCTTTAATTCCAGTATTAAGATGTTTTTTCCACAGGACTGAAAGTTTTTGACACCAAAAATCAAAGTTGTTTCATTCAAGTCTATATGTACATGTTTTATTCTTAGCAATTTGTTGATTCCAAAGATTATATTTTGTGTTTCTTGACATTCCCAGAAGATATGTACAATGGTTTCAGTTTCTCTGTTACAGAAGGTGCATAGAGCATTGTTTTTTATCTTTATTTTTGTTAGGTAAGAATTTGTTGCCAAGATTTTTTGCAGTATTCTTGTTTGAAGCCATTGTAGATATGTGTCTTTTGTTGTTTCAAATGGTAAACTGTAGACAATTTCCCATTCATTTTCATTCATATTATAAATGTCATTCCATTTTTTCTGGCTGGTTGGTTTGTCTGAGGTATAATTTAAGATTTTGTAAAAATGACTTGCTCCTTTGCAATGTTTTGTAATATTACTTAAATATATTGGTGTAAATGGGGCAATACATTTTGTTGTTTTCACTTCCATGTTGACATTTTTATTCTGATAATTTTTAATTGCACTAAAAATACCTAATGGATATTTAATGGTGATTATTGCTTAAACGTGCATTTTTAGAAGAGTACTTATGGGTAGGGTTGGGAATCGGTTGAACATTTTGATCGATCATCAGAATTTTCAACCAACTGATGATCCATCATTAATCGATTAAACATGGCTTCCATATAAGACACCGTGTAAGCGTTTTTCAAACTATAATCAAAAAAAGAAACACATTTCAAGTATATTCTGGTCATTAAGAAATTGAACGAAACAAACCAAGCATTTATTGTGATGCCCCTTTAACGATATGAACTGAATTGAATTGAATGTTGTTTAACCGCTCATTAACACAGTTATTTAGAGCCACCCCAGAGAGAGGGGAAGGATACATAGGATTCCGGGAACCGTGCTCTACTCTTATTATCGAATAGATTCCTATGGTTCTTTAACGTGCTCGGAGGATAGACCGATACACGGGATTGCCCGGTTTACGTCCCCATCCGACAGACGAGGCTAAGGGTAAGTGTCTTGCCCAAGAACACACCGACGAAACTCAGTGGCACCACGGAGGATTGAACCCGGGGCCTCCGGTTACAAATCCGAAGCGCTACCGGCTGCGCCACGCCAGCCCTCTTTTTTAGCGATATATAAGTTCTTGTTGCAAAATTAAAAACTTATTTCATTCTCTTGTACATTTTAGTAAAAGAGAATGAAATAAGTTATAATTTTGCAACAATCGAGTAAACTCGATCATGAAAAATTGTAATCGATTAATCGTAAAAAGGCTTAACTGACCGATGCTCGATCAAATCGATTCATCGGAACAACACTATACTACTTATGGGTAATCATTAAAGAAACTAAGCCGCCAAATAACGAAAAATTACACACTAAAAACCCGTTTATCGAACTCTATCCAGTATCTCAGGTCATACAGTAATGTATATTTGCCAATTAAAAGTATAGGTTTATTCACAGATTCTTAAAATACACGTGACTGAATATGCGTAAAATTAATTAAGTGGGTAAATCTTAATTCGATGCTCCAGTTTTGGGGTTTGGTTTGCTGAAAATATTGCCAGTATATCCAACAACATGGATTATATCACATCAAACCAGGATATCGATGATTCAGTTAATTCGTTTATCCGCTCTGTCGACTCAATTTGTAAACCAATATTTGGCAAGAAAACTCATCTGACCGGTACATTTTATGGTCAGTCAAAGGGAAATAACCCAATGTTTGAAGCAGATTATAAGGATCAAAAGACGGCGTTTTATCGGTTACTTAAACCTATTCCGTAATTCCGGAATGAATGAATGAACGAACGGCACGTCGACACATAAATAGGTCATATTGTGCGCATAAACTGATGAAAGATGAAAGATGAAGAGATGAAATAGTAAATAAAAATTAATGTAAATATATAAAGATAAAATTATTTACAAATAAGGGATGATATGGTAGTAATATAGCATGACCAACCATCCTTCCAAATGAAATCAATATCTGTGATAAAAACGTTGAAAAACAGCATTGTATTAGATATCTTGGTGCATTTTTAGACGAATCAATAAGTTTTAAAGAACATATCAAACGAAAATGTAAAACCGCTATGCTTAGCTATTTTAAGATCAAGAGTATTCGACAGTATTTTTCTTCTGATGCCACTGAAACACTTGTTCTATCACTTGTAATATCTCATTTGGACTATTGTAATGTCATTTTGTACGGCATTTTCCAAACTGAGCTTTCAAAACTTCAACGGATACAAAACATGTGTGCTAAACTAGTATTAAATCGAACCAAATTTGAGAGTTCAAAACAAGCATTGTTTGATTTACATTGGCTTCCCATCAAAGCACGTATAAATTTCAAGATCCTTGTGTATATGTATAATTGTTCTGTAGGAAAAGCACCAGCATACTTAATTGATTTGTTGACTCCTCAAACCGCAAAACGCTCATTAAGATCATCTCAATCATCTGTAGGATCATTTGTTGTGCCATTTAATAAAAATAAGACTTTTGCAGATAGAAGCTTTAGCACAGTAGGTCCGAGATTGTGGAATAAACTTCCCATTGAAATCAGACAGAGTGAAACTGTGGACATTTTTAAGAAGCAGTTAAAGACTCATTTTTTCAGAGACTATTATTCTCTTTTCTAAGAGCAGTGTGCTTCATGGGATATGACTGTTGTGTATAATAAAGCGATTATTGATTTCTATATTATGATATTCCTATCGCAACTCTTTTAAAAATTATTTGAGTTAGAAACAGTATATTTTTTTATAGTATTTGCGTACTTTGGATTTTCATTCTATGCAGTATAATATTTTTCTTCCATGTATATATAAGTTTCTATTTCCATGAATTTCTTTGATATAATGCTTAAAATTGTTGTTTCTGAGTAATAATTTGTTTTATATGACATGCATTTTATTTACTAATTTTCATGTATTTTAATCATTGTACAACGCCATTGAATGTATACTTTGTATGTAGAAATAGGCGTTTAATCAAATAATAAAGTTTATAAAGTTTAAAGTTTAAGTTTATAATATAAACTATGTATACATGTTAATAAACAAATGCCCGTCTGTAGGAACCTCCAACGTGAAAAATGTCACAAATGTAAAAACGGTTACAAATGCAAAAAAAAAAAGTCACATATGTAAAAACATACGACAAATGTAACACGTTTGGTAACATATGTAAAAAAAACAAGAAAAAGTGAGAAAAAAAAAGTTAACAAATGTAAAAAAAAGAAGAAAAAGTTACATAGGTAAAAAGAAAAAGAACACAAATGTAAAAATACCTTTTTTAAACGTTCCTTTTTTTAGCTCTGTTGATCAAAGGTCATGACCATGACGTGGTGCGGCGTCCGTCCGTCCGTCTTTCCGTCCGTCTGCCCGTAAACTTTCGCCGTGGCGACTTCCGCTTGGCTAATTTTGACCAAACATCACATGGATGATAATTAAATGACTTGCTTTTTAGATTTGCTAGCATTAGGCCTAAGATGACCGCCATTACCATATATTGTCAAAACCTTAAACACTCATCTTCTAAAGAACCACTGGACAGATTTCGATAATGTTTCTTTTAAAATGATCGCCAACGCCTAGCCTATCAGATCTGTTCAAATAATATATATTGAGATTTTTCATAGACTTATATAGGAAAAAATATTAAAAACCCTTCTTCTCTGAAACCACAAGGTACAGAGCTCTTATGTATTACAAGTAGCATCAGTTTATGTCTGCAACTAAGTTTGTCAAATGGTAACCATTGGGTCCAATTTAGCCCCGCGCCAGGGGTCACGGTTTTACATAGGCTTCTCTGAAACTACAAGAGCCAGGTTTAATATTTTGCATTTACTATAAGCGTATTTTAAATCTGATGTTCAAGATTTGAAATTTGAGTCAGTGGACCAGAATAGAAACACACACACACGAACGCGAGCACGCACGTAAGCGCGCACACACAAGGGATTATTAATAAATAATTACTTTTTATGAGATGAAACAGGGACAAGTGATAATCCCCTGTAAGAACATAGACGCGCTATCAGATGTTTTTGTAATACAAATGTCTCCCCGCAACTGGCTCTGTATTCTCCCGTCTGTCGAAATGTATAGTTGAGGCGGAAGAATATTGCGTGTGTGAAGGTGTATACAACAGTATACTGGTCTAAACGAATGGAATGTCGGTCTGAGACGGAGGAACCTAAGCACAAATTCGAATTTGACGGCCAATGACCTTGAAACTCTACTGATAGATTTTGATAGCCAGATCAGCCATGGGAACCTGTGAAGTGTTATGGAAATAGGACCACTTACAGAGAAGTAGTCGCCCCAATTTTTCACCCTATATAATAAGATGGCCGTGCCAGTCATTTAGTTAAGGTTCCAATTCAATATCACTTACGGTTTTTGAAAGTGTAGTCGCCACACAGTCGCATTTTTAAAATATAGTTTTAGCCTTGGCAGCCATGTTGTAATTCTGGCCCACCTGAAATCAACTAGACATCAAGAACAGGATCAACTAGACATCAAGAGCAACATTCCTGTGAAGTTCCATGAAAATCTGTCAAGCAGTGTCAGAGGAATAGTCACCACATACATATTTTACTTTCATTTTTTTTACATTTGTAAACTTTTTTTTCACTTTTGTCACAAAATATGTCACCAAACGCAACACATTTGTCGTATGTATTACATATGTGACTCTTTTTTTTTTACATTTGTAACCATTTTTAAATTTGTGACATTTTTTACGTTTGAGTTCCTACGTACTGCCCACGCATTTACTATGTCTCAAAAGAAATAATAATGATAATAATAATAATAATAATAAAGACTTTATTTAACGAGAGAACTCATCTGAAACTAGTCAATCTTACATGAGGCTTCAACAATGTATATTATACAAGTATTTACAAAGATATGGGATAATTTAAAATGAATTGTAGTATATTCATGCATACGGTAACATAAATATGTCCAAACTGAGTTGCAAGACTTAGTCATTATTATATGGTTTGGTTAATCCACTGTAAATACAATGTTTTGAAATGATTAAAAGATTGGGCATTTTTTATATGGTGAGGAAGTGAGTTCCACACTTTAGAGCCTGAATAGGCAAACGATTTTCTGAAAAACTCACTATTCGGTCTGGGGTAATATAGTTGTAGGTTTGAGGATGATCTTAAATTTCGCAAATGTACATTTAAAGTAAGAGTAAACGTATTTTTAAGAAATAGCTATTCTACCTTCTGAAAATATACATTTGGGGTCACTGGGGTCAAGGTCACAGTTAATAAAAATAGCAAAAACGGTTTCCGCTCAGTTACTTCAGATAGGAATGAGATATTGAAAACTCCACGGTCATAAAACAGGTAGCGTTCGGTTGCGATCCAAATTGTTTATTTATAGCATAGGTATTGTTTATGTTAACACACTAGTTAAAAAGTTCACAAACCAAAGCCCAAAGCGTACTTTTTTATTAATCACTGGTTTCATATAACACCTGGGTACATCGGGCGATTTAATGCAAGTTTGACAGTAGTATAATACCCTAATAATTGACAGTCTTCATCGTCTTCGTTGACGTTGGAAATAAGCATACTGTGGCTTTAAATACTTTCTAGAACAGGCGACACATGCACCAAAAGGCATCCATCTAGTCTAAGTAGTTGTCAGAATTATTCTGTGTTTTTCATGCTGATCAAGACTATGTAGACGTGACATGAAATTCGATGGAATTTTATAAAAAAATATGTTTTGAAACAAATCTTTTTATATGGTAAAACTCTACTTCTGGTTTTCATTTTACCCCCAGTTAGTCAAAACTATTTCAGAAGAAACCGTGAGTTAAGAAAAATAGGTTCTTGATAGAAGTTATGATGACATATACATTCAATTGATACTATACATATGCATTCAATTGATACTTTCTTTTGAAATATTGTCTATTTTAGAATCAATTTAACTTTTCAAGGAGGAGCCCACGCATTCACTATGTCTCAATAGAAATGGCTATTCTACCGTATGAAAATCTACTGATGGTAGTAGTGTCTCTCTTGCACTTTTTTAATACGCATATTATGGTATAGGGTCGTCTGTCTATAAACAATTACTCATTCCAGACAATAATTTTGAAAACTATAACACCCAAACAGGTACATTGCGCTTGGAGAAAGCAAGAACTTCATTGTTTTTGAGGTCAGATCGAAGGGCAAGGTCACTATGCCTTTATGGAAATATATACTATGCACCATGATTTCAAAAGCACAACATCCACTATCATGAAAATCATTTTTCATTTCCCTAGGTAATATTGGGAACACTAGTTCATAGCCCTTGGTGAGAAGTGGAACCCTATTGTTTTTGGGTTCATAGGTTAAATGTCGCTATGGCCTCATGTGGCTATATTAATTCCACGTGATAACTTTAAAAACACGACACTCATCTTAAAACGTCAAAAATACATTGCCCTTGGTCAGAGGAGAAACTCTGTTGATTTTGGGCTCACTAGGTCAAAGGTCAAGGTAACAATAACCTCATAGGGGTATTAATATTCCAAGTGATAACTCCAGGAGTATAAAACCTACACTCATGAAACTTTATAGGCAAATTGCCTTTGGTAAGGGAAGGAACCCTATTGCTTTTGGGGTTAGAAAGTCAAAAGGTCAAGGTCACCATGACCAATTATGCACATAAGCATTCCAACAACTCTAAAAGTATACCATCTGGCCTTACCCGTAATAAAAGTCATATGTGTGCATTGTCCGTAGTGAGAGGTGGAAGCCTTGGAGCTGACAATTGCCGAATCTGAGAAACATTATCCTATATGTAACTTTTCAGTATAAGGCCACATTGAAACTTTACAGAAATAATAACCGTGTTAAAAATATTAAGTTTAGGGTCTGTAGCTCAAAAAGGTTAAGGTCACACTACCCAATCAACCAAAAAAACATCTCTTGCGCTGTAATTTATTTACTATTATACCTTCAATCTTGAAACATACAAATACATGTATTATCCATTTTGCAACAACTACCCTATTGCGTTCATGGTAGTAGGTCAAATGTCAAGATCACTCTGACCTGATCATGAAAACATATTTCTCGGATGTCATTCTTGGAATATTTGCCCTACAATATTAAAACTTTATAGTGCCCTTTTGATTATCAAACTCCAGCTTTCAGCTGCTTTAAAATAGTCTACGACCAGGTACGCCGCATTGGTTACAGAGGGCTCAACAACTCCTGTGTATAAACTGAATCCTGACAGTCCCTCTTTTACAAAGACTTCGAACAGAGTCCCAACACCACCCTACGGCCAGCCATTCCATTCCATTCAACAGCTTTCCAGATGTTCACATAGTAACAACGTACTGCTAACAACTGGAATTTAATTATGTGCGCCTTTATATAATTTATGCGGGGCGTCCGTGGCAGAGTGGTGGTTAAGAGTCTCTGACTTGAAATCACTTGCTGTAGGTTCGATCCCTCCGGGGCCTAGGAATCTCTGTGTGAGGAAGCTATCCAGCTGGCTTGCGGAACGTCGGTGGTTCTACCCAGGTGCCCGCCTGTTCATGAAAAATTGCGATGGTGGTGAAGATGGGGTGGGGATGGGGTGAGGCTGGGGCGCAACATAGTTATAGGTGTAGAATTGATAAAGAAAAATAACACAGAAATATGTATAAAAAAACAGGGTTGGATGGGGTGGGGTGTGCGGTAAAGATCGGATGGAAAATGGAGAAAATGCCGGGGGGGGGGGGGGGGGGGGTTTGGATGGGGTGGGGTGTGCGGTAAAGATCGGATGGAAAATGGAGAAAATGCCGGGGGGTGGGGGGGGGGGCACAAGAGAAAGCTATATTTGTAAGAATTGACTAAACAACACATAAATATGTCCTAAATAATTAATTATGTCCATTGAATATAAAACTGAATCACATGGTTTTAGTCGTATGTGTATTTTTGCCTATGCTTTTTCAGATGGCCTCCATTCACTTTATATATTAAAATAGCATGTATATAGGTAAAGCCTCATTTATTAATTTAATTCAAATTGAATAGGCCGCTGTCCCCTGTCATTGTGAAAGGATCAATTACCATTCATGGAAACATTTGAAGTGTCCAGCAACAGATGTGCATTAGCACTTGACCAATATCATATTCGTGCTTTAAAGTTAGTTTGCTAATAGACGTAATCTTCCATTATTGTGTCGTGTTCATTATCAGCTGATAATCTAAGTCTATGTAAAACATTTGACCTCGTGGGGTGGAGGGGGTGGAGGGGGGTGGGGGCGGGTCGTGGGAAGGCGTGGCCAAATGTGAACCATTTGAACATGATTGGTTAGAGGACCATACGCTTATAGTAAATGCAAACTATTAAACCTCTGGCTCTTATAGTTTCAGAGAAAAATATTTTTTCTATATAAGCCTATGTAAAACTGTGACCCCTGGGGCGGGGCCAAATTTGACCCCAGGGTTACCATTTGATACACTTAGTAAAAGACACATGTAATACATGAGAGCTCTGTACATTGTGGATTCAGAGAAGAAGGGTTTTTAATGTTTTTTCCTATATAAGTCTATGAAAAACATGTAAAATCTCAATATACAAACTTTGGACCCCCGGGGCACGATCATGTTTTATCCGAGGGACTTTATTAAAAAAGGCTAGGCGTTGGCGATTATTTAAAAAAAAAATTGTCGAAATCTGTTCAGTGATTTTTTAGAAGAAGATTGTTTAAGGTTTTGACAATATATAGTAATGGCGGCCATCTTGGATGTCGCGCTAACCTAATGCTAAAAAGCAATTCATTTAATTATCATCCATGTGATGTTTGGTCTAAATTGGCCAAGCGGTGTCTGAGGAGAAGTCGCCACAAACACAAGTTTACGGGCGGACAGACGGACGGACGGACGGACGCCGCACCACGTCATGGTCACGACCTTTGATCGACAGAGCTAAAAAAATGAACGTTTAAAAATGTATTTTTACATTTGTGTTCTTTTTTTTTTTTACATATGTAACTCTTTTTTTTTTTTACCTTTGTTAACTTTTTTTTCTTCACTTTTGTCACTTTTTTTGTTTTACATATGTCACCAAACGTGTTACATTTGTCGTATGTTTTTACATATGTGACTTTTTTTTTTTACATTTGTAACCGTTTTTACATTTGTGACATGTTTCACGTTTGAGGTTCCTACACCCGTCAACGGGTGTATAAACAAGTAAATATATATAAGAACATATAATGATTTATATAGTCTTGATTTCTTTTAAGAAATCTAAAACAAGACTAAACAAGACTAAAATCTATAGTATCAAATAACTCTTCCATAGTATTAACATTGTAGTACCTTTGACGCATAGGATCAAAGTCTACACATTCCAACAAGATGTGTTTGACCGTTAACGACGCAAAGCAGGGTATACATTCTGGTAATTGCTCATCTTGCAAGGTTTGATAGAAAAGACTGTATGAATATTTGCACGATTGCTGGACATTTAAAGTTTCCTTAAATTTGACATAGTTTTAGCCAACTTGGCGTTTTTGGGCGATCTACAAAACTCTTAGAGGGTCGATCAGTTCCAAATCTATTGTGATCAATTGTCATTTAACTGTTTCAAATCCAGACTAGAATATTATCTTATGAAATTGCTGATGGATAGACAGATTTGTGTTTTATGGCCTAACTGTCACTCTAGATGACATCCACGTCTAAAATTATTTCATATACAGAGTGGTGTGTATTATGAATAAATAGATTTTGATCAGAACCTGATCAAACATTGGATGACGTCATGACGTCACAACGGTCAGCGATGTGGCCATTTTGGATGACGTCATGTTGTTGAAACTGTCAGCGTTAGCCAGACAAATTAAACGAGATTACCGCGGGAAGAGTTGTTACAGTATATTTATTATGTATACTTGTATATAGCAACCACTATTTCAAAAGGGTTTTAGTGATTCACGATGTCAGTGAATTAAGAAATAATCTGTGTTTTATCGGTGAATAAAATACAGTTAGGAGTTCGGATGCGTAGTAATTAAATCACGACCGCGTTAGCACGAGTGATTTAATTTCTCGCATCCGAACGACTAACTGTATTTTATTCACCGATAAAATACAGGTCCGTATTTATTATTTCGATTCTAACACAACAATTACCCTATTATTTACGCTATTGTTGGGACACTATATATTATCTCGGAGGTCAAGGTAATCAGGCTGCTATGTTTACAGGCTGTTCCATTGGGCGCCCCCGTATGCAAAGTTCTGCATTTCAATGCACTAGTTTTCACGTGACAGACAATTAAGTCATTGCTCACGTCATATAGCTTGCGCTGTATGACGTCAAACGTTCTCACCTTGTTCAAGATGCTTATTCATATTATTGTACATGTGCATATGATGGGTTTATTTCGGGGGTGTGCACGGTTTGGAAGAATGGCAATTTTGTTGTAATAAACATTTCATTAAAATAACTGTTCAGTTTGTCTTCGTGACGTATATTTACCAAGTGACGTCATGTAACAAGGCGCTTCCAACGGGTGAAATATACGCGGGGAATTAATGTAACAGCTGTGTTTTATCGTAGAATAACATACAGCTGTCTCCCTTCTTTGTGTATATGAAAGACTGCAGAGGTCGTGTTAGAATTATTATTAATGATAAGATGAAATAAAGAAACATGTTTATATACCACTGGATTGTTATTGTGTTGAAATATAGTAAAGGCCTATATAGAAATCTTGTTATCGTTATGTCTCCTGTATAGAATGTGAAAACAACATAAATATTGCTTTATTATGTATAATTGTATATAGGTTGGCTCAGACATAACAAAGTTAAGTTAAACGATACAAGATATTAATTGACGTGTTGTTTAAAGTGCTCTTTGCGCCAATATAACACTATATATATTCGATGTCAAGCGAATGTGCACGTGACGTCACATCGTGTTTCTGCCTTTGCAAAAAATCGCTTAAAAAAAAATCGCCCACAACACGTACATAATGAGATTTTTGTAGAGTTTCTCGACCTGTTTGTTTGCATTATAGTTGTTTGTTTTCAGCATTCAATACGTTCGTCTAGCAAAGATTAGCATGCATGTACGACTTGAAGCCTCGATTTATGAGAAAAACTGTACGTTATCCGCAAGATGGCGATGAGGAGGCGCCAAAAGCAATGGCTATGAATGCAAGTTGATAAATCAACCTTGCATTACAAAACGGAAGAAAATGAATTGTATATGATCAGAGCTAGTACAGAATATAAAAATAAGGTGTGTCCGAATATTTTAAAGCCATAAATAATCCGAATGACCCATTTTGATGAGGTTATATTCTTTAACGAACATTTCTTAAATTCTAAAACTCAGGTGATGTTTGATGAATTAAATGTACCGATAACTGATTCCGAAATCCGATTAGCAATCTCTGAATCTCTGAATTAGGCCAAAACCGTTGTGGAGGCCCTGATACGTGATATGGTATTAAATTAATTCTTCATACATGGAGTTAACCCGTTCTCACACTATATGAATAATAATAATAATAATATTCATTCATAAATCAATAGGTCATAGGCCCTTGATATACTACAAATGCATATATACATAGAACATATGACATAGCAATACAAATATTTACTGTTCTAAGTATTTACATGAACATTATTTAAGAAATAAGAAATACGTACCTGTGTTTTATCGGTGAATAAAATACAGTCAGGAGTTCGAATGCGTAGTAATGACCCGTGTGGTTCTCGGTAGCCGCGTTCGGTTTCGGGGCAATTAAAAGGGCCAGTGCAGATCCCGATGGAGGGTAAGGCAGAGGGGTAGACCCCCCCCCCCCCCCCCCCCCACACACACACACACCACACACACACAAATTCATGTTCATTTTATCATTTTTTGTTCATGCTCATTAACGGTCTTTTTTATCATTTTTTGTTCATGCTCATTAACGGTCTTCATCATGACCACTGCATTATTTCAGGTGCCATCTCGCTCATATCACTAGAGCAGTGGCAGAAAAAATATAACATGGCTCCAGCGTAAATGGAGTGTCTACAATATAATTTGTAGCTACTCTGCAGTTCAGGGTGAGAAGGTTCTAGGCCCGTTCTCCATATTTTATCTCGATGTACATGGAAGATGAGCCTGGTATGTTCATTCCTGTTAGGCGCCATATACCCTTTCATGTGCTGGTGCGCCTTAAAATCCCAATTCAAATTCAATTAGCACGAGTGATTTAATTACTCGCATCCGAACGACTAGCTGGGTTTTATTCACCGATAAAATACAGGTACGTATTTATTATTTCGATTCTAACACAACCATAACCCCATTGTTTACGCTATTGTGGGGGCTATTATCTCGGAGGTGAAGGTTATCATGCTGCTATGGTTACAGGCTGTTCCATTGGGCGCCCCCGTATGCAAAGTTCTGCGCGGTACACTATGTTCAAATACACTACCAATTAAGTGACGTCATGTAACGTGGCGCTTCCAACGGATGAAATATACGCGGGGAATTAATGGAACATCTGTATTTTATCGTCATACAGCTGTCTCTGCTCTTTGTGTATATGAAAGACTGCGCAGGTCGTGTTAGAATCTGTTATACAGGTAATATTATATTATTTGTATTCCTAATTAATATAAATAACGGAGAAGGTGATACTATTATGATGTTACAAAGTATTGCAAAACATTTCGAATATAATTAATATAACAATCCCAAAGTGGTAGTGCCCACAAATGCAGCAGGATTGGTGATTTGGTCTGTCCATACCTAACGCGCTCAATGCATCCGTATGGCACCGCCACCTGGCTAATGAACGGCTGTAAATAGTATTTATGTTAGCTCTATTTGCAAACAAATGACACTATTCGAAATAAGTTTAATATGAAATAGGTTAAACCTATAGGACGAGCACAGTTCATGTTTGATTGTGCCGATGCGGATGTATGCACCGGTATGCGCAAGTCTAGCCGCGAGAATCGTAGCTCTTATGGCGTGTACCTATACCATGATAGGTACATACCACCATAAGAGCCATGATTCTCACGTCTAGTGCAAGTCTACCTGTACGTGTCTTATGAACCATGACATCCCACCCCAACAAATTTCAATTCATGTTTGTGTGTGTGTATTTCTAAGGATTATAATCCATCCGCCTACGACAGGCGTCGTACCCGACGATTATAGGCACAACTGAGACTGGACTTTTATCTGTGTGTTTGTGTGTGATGTGATGATATGTCTACTTGAAGCAGCGAACTCAATGGTTTCTTTATAGTGCTGCCACACTGAAATACCACACCGTAGTAGACATGATACCCCAGTCACATTATTCTGACACTGGTCAATCAGTCGTAGCACTACCCATTATTTGCTCGTCAGGCAAGGGTTCCATTTTTAAAGTATCTGGGGACTAGAACCCACGACCTCCCGAATGCAAGGCAGACGCTCTAACCAGTACACCACAATGCTTCGGTCAAATTTCAATTCGTTCCCAGATAGGACAGATATGGCATGGAACGAACTTCGAACAGCTATCTAGTCATGATCCAGTCTGGATCGACATTGGCTGAATCACCAACCGTCATAAAAGCTGCTACTACATCAGTGTATGTAAGCTATATATACATAAACCGTGATGCACGCGTATACTTTTTTGCCGAACAACATGTAATTACGGTTTTAAAGTTATGTCATTACGAATAATGTATATATATATGATTTAAGCCTTTTTTAATTTTAATATACGTCTAATACACGTCTTGTCTTCAACGTGTGTTAAATTGATTCATACGTATTGTCTAATCATTATGATGATGTATGTTTGAGAAAAGTACAATGATTTTAAAACATAGGAATTTGTTGTTTCCTACTTGACATTTAATAAATGGTGGTCCATTTTCAGAATATTAGTTAAATATTTAGTTGAGTATGTCTGGGGGTTGAGGACACCGGTACGGGTCCGACGTTTTTCATCAATATATTCTGAAAATGCTTTGTAGAAAAGACGTTGGTTTGTTTCACTGTTCTTGACGTTTAGCACTAGCTGTGCTCAAGATACTTATTAGTTTCTACATCTACATTTTAAGAAACTGAGTGTCCTATTTGACCCTAATGTTTCTGTCGGTAGTAGAAAAACAAAAATAGTGAAATGATAGGACAGAGAAAAGCATAGATCGATTGAAGCAGAAGACAGGTAAAGTTTCCAAACCGTGTTTTTATCACCTTTAAATTTGAACTACTCCGTTGCATTAGACCATACCGGATGATCGGTTACAGGTACACTGGCATAGGAACGTTTCATTTATATGGGGTCAAGTGCAAACCTCAAACTTTGTTAAAAGTAACAAAAAAAAAGAAGCTGAAGCATCAATAGTGGCGCGAAAGCCGGATTGCGAATTTAACATTTTAAGTGAAAACTCTGTGTGAAAAGGGGGTTAGTCCAGGTAAAATACATGACATAGTTAGGTTTTTTTTCATATAACATTAGTAATGATGTTGAACAAGTGTCAAGTTTCAAAGCTTTTCGACATTTCATTTTTGAGAAATGAGGAAAAAACAAAAACTCTAACGAAAACTTCAAAACTCGTAGACGGACGGACAGATAGACGGACAGACACATGGAAATCGTCAAACTGTAAGCCTGGATTTGCTACGCAATCCAGCAAAAATAAAAAATAAAAATTCTGCACATTATGGCGGAGTCTAAACCCGACAAATTTGCTATTATTTCGGGCGTTTGTTTAAGCTAAAGGTTTTTCAGCTATGTGAGTGAGTAATTTTAACAAAATGTATATAACATTATATATAACTGAAACTGGCAATTTTAGTGGTAAATAAAAACACCTTAGTTTGGAAATTCGGTTAAAAAATACATCAGTTAAGATGAGGCTTTTTGTATGTGAATTCCTATATATCTGTCTACATCCTGCATTAGCCTCTTCGGGTGGACATCTGCCGTGTTGCTGGGACAGCAAAAAAATAAGAAATCTCAAATATAACTTCAGTCACCTCAATCGTTTCAGAATGTCTTAATTTCGGTTTGCCCAACTCATTAAAACCATTTTTGGATAAAAGGTCGAAGCGCCCCAAAATATACAACATAGGGTAAAAATACTTTTTGAACTTCCCCTACCCAAACACGCCAGTCAAATTATTGGGATCTCGGGAAGGAGGCTGTTCCTACCCCTGTCAGTGTGAGTAACATCTTGGGCCTAACCATCGTTTAGTCACTCTAGACCTGGTGTTGTTCTAAATACTATAGTTATATTTTTTCATAATGGACCATAATGTTACTGTGCGGTAAAAAAAGATGCGATGACAGAGTGGTTAGCTTACTTGCCTCTGGATATAGAAGTCTGGGGTTCGACTCCCGGAGGTTCACGTCTCGAGAATTGATAACGCATTCCCTTAGATTTAGAACTTTTCGTGTAAGATAGTTAAAGTTACTGTGAAAGTATGTCATTCTTACTATTCGTGTAAGATAGTTAAAGTTACTGTGAAAGTATGTCATTCTTCCCTACAGTGGTCTCCTGTGCAGGGAGAGACATACCCTATTCAGGTTAAAAATCTCGCTGAACTTCTGTGGTTATCATAACGCTATCTTCACCGCGTGCACGTCGCTGCGTGGGCACTGGTGACACTCAGGATGTGTGTGTAGGGCCTTGTCAGCTCTATATATACATTACCGGTATGATCACTTTATTCGCGTATTGTGATCAAACACCGGTACTACTGAACTGCAGAATTAACAGTTCAGTAGACTTGAGTGTCACTTGACCGAGAGTGAGGATGTCTCCTGCGTCTCATCACAGCACACATCATCTGATGGCCTCACTGAAGTTGGAAGTTTGACGTCAGACGCCCGAAGCCGAGTGTGTACCGCCACAGCGGACGGAAAGACGGCAGAAGGACAGCAAACCGAAGACGGAAGAGGGCCATCGGGCTGTGTGTGCGGTTCAGGGGTCATACTGTGATGAGTGTGGCCCTAAAGGGGATCATCCGGTAGCGTAGGCAGCACCACTTAGACGTCGTTCCAGACCACTCACTTCACCGCCACAGCGACAACCACAGAGCGAGAGCGACCAGCACCGACATACAGACAACTGAAAGGACTACACTACGCTACACAGCAGCACCAGATCAACCAACACACGTCAACTACTACCGTCCAGACTCTATTGTGCCCATCCTTGTCGTGTTTGTTGGTGGAGGGACGTTAAACCTCAGAACAACACACGTGTACACTGTGGTTATCATAAAAAAAAACTGCAGGTAAACTCATCCACAGAAACGAAACTGTGATTATCATAAGTATGTGTATAATACGTCAATAGTATTTGAAGAAAGAAAGAAAGGAAAAAGAAACAAAGAAAGATGGATCGGTAATAAGCACCTTGCTCACTAATTGTTTACTAACAGATCATACGTCATAATGTGACGACATACGATGATGACGTAAATCAATGACGTCTTGTCATTGTACTATAATTTCCGTAACATTTCCGAAAATTGCCAGATTGTTCGGGCTGGACACGAATGAACACGGAATAACCTCGTCGATTTCCGTCAATGGCGTACAATAGTAGACGACCGAATACGGAAATCTGGGAAGAATTCCGATTGCATTTATGGTTTTACGGGAAAATAAACAAATGAAAGATAGTTTTTAACCAAATCATTTGTTTATCCGAATCGGTTAGCAAGATATATACATTTCTGCGACACGAAATCTACTTTTATTAAATTGTGAAATGTGTTGACGAATTTTCGCCA